>JBBHAA010003423.1:0-20430 GCA_037953035.1 Aquarana catesbeiana
TCCCCCCCCCCCCCCTCCCCTACTATTCCTCCTCTCTCCCTCCCCCCTTTTTTTCCCCCCTTTCTCCCCCCCTCCCCCCCCTCCCCCCCCCTTCTCCCACTTTCCTCCCTATCTTATCCAGCTCACACACTTTCCCTCTGTACTAATACCCCCTGTATCATCACTCATTCATCACTCTCTACCCTAGGGTGCCTCGTGGCCCTGCATCGTTTTTTGGGGGGGTGCCTGTTTTGGTCGCCGCGGCGGGGGGGCCCGCCTCAGCTCCCGGCCCGGCATCAGTCCCGGACGGTTGCCGTACCTGGCCATTCACCATCTACCCATGCCTGCTGTGAGTACTTTTGCTTTTGGGGGATTACTCAGCCCCTTGTACCCATTATAACTCTGACCCATGATACTATTATTATTATCTTTAATTTCTAGAAACTTGACATGTCTGCTCCTGATGAGTGGTCTTGAACCACGAAACGCGTCGAGCTACCGGTTGCCCTTTATTGTTCCAATCCATGCTACACAGAGTCTTACCCTTTAACAGGAATTTGAGGCCAGCTATCAGGCAGTTATTACCTTGTTTTAACCATCTACGCTTTCTGACACCTGGTGATCCCTTGTCTATCTTCAGTAATATTGCTCATACTCATGTTATTACTCATGTTACCCCATTATATTTGATAACTATACTAATGGTCCTTATGTTGATCCTTGGTTATCATTGCTAACATTTTACCAAGTGTTAAATTGATATTGTCTGATACCATTGTTTGTATGAACATGCAATAAAAGAATTTTATTGACCCACCGTTATGTGTCGGCTTGCAAACCATTGGCTTCATTCAAAGTCCCACCTCCTTTTCCTTCACCCACTGGCTTTTGCTTGTGAGTTTTTAGATATTGTGTCATAGGGATGGAAACTTGCGGCCTCTACCCGGCGCAGTTTCATATAAAGTCCCAATTTCCCTCCCCCTTTGTTGTTCATATTAATAGGGATGGAAGCCTTTGGTTTGCTCTACTGCTATACCTTGATGTTATTAACAACTGTTATTAATCTGCCCTTATTGATTTCTTGGTAGCCTCACCTGTATTTACCCTTGTGTCATTTGACCAGTTCTAAATTGTACATGCCAGTTTTCTTATCCTGTGATTGGGTTTTAATGTTTAACAATTATGGTTTACCTTCAGCCTTGATTGACCATTATTTTTATCCAATCCTGGGCGGATGGCTCGTGGCTGGCCGGTGGGCCGTCCGGCCCTTGCCTGCCCGGGAGCTGCGATGGGCACTGTCGGCAACATGTTCCCCCCCTCCTCCCCCGCCCGCCCGTTCTGGTGGGCGTGTGTGTGTGGGGGGGGCGGGGCTTGCCTCCACTGCCCATCGACGTCACGCCACCCGCGACGGACGTGCGCTGCGTCTCCCGACGCCGCCGCGCCCTCTGCGCTGTTGTTGCTATGCTCGCAGGCTTGGTGGGTTGGTCCCAGCGGCCGCCGATCATTGGTCGGCCCCCCGCTGTGGCTCCTCCCACTTTTGGCCGTGCGTGCGTGACGTTGGCGGGCCTCCCCGCGGCGGCGCCTATATATGGGCGCTCTTTTTTGCCTGGGGCGGTGCGGCGTTCGAGGCACACTACAGATACACTACAATGTGGTGGTGGTTCCTACTCCACACCACCCTGTCACACAGGTAATGCCACTTTACCTTTGTTTGATCACATGTTACTTTCCAGCTTCACTTACTCTTCTTTCCTTCACTCCTCTCCTCACTCCATCCACCCACCTACAAGATTTCCACACCATGCCCACCTTCCCCCCCCCCCCCCCTCCCCTACTATTCCTCCTCTCTCCCTCCCCCCTTTTTTTCCCCCCTTTCTCCCCCCCTCCCCCCCCTCCCCCCCCCCTTCTCCCACTTTCCTCCCTATCTTATCCAGCTCACACACTTTCCCTCTGTACTAATACCCCCTGTATCATCACTCATTCATCACTCTCTACCCTAGGGTGCCTCGTGGCCCTGCATCGTTTTTTGGGGGGGTGCCTGTTTTGGTCGCCGCGGCGGGGGGGCCCGCCTCAGCTCCCGGCCCGGCATCAGTCCCGGACGGTTGCCGTACCTGGCCATTCACCATCTACCCATGCCTGCTGTGAGTACTTTTGCTTTTGGGGGATTACTCAGCCCCTTGTACCCATTATAACTCTGACCCATGATACTATTATTATTATCTTTAATTTCTAGAAACTTGACATGTCTGCTCCTGATGAGTGGTCTTGAACCACGAAACGCGTCGAGCTACCGGTTGCCCTTTATTGTTCCAATCCATGCTACACAGAGTCTTACCCTTTAACAGGAATTTGAGGCCAGCTATCAGGCAGTTATTACCTTGTTTTAACCATCTACGCTTTCTGACACCTGGTGATCCCTTGTCTATCTTCAGTAATATTGCTCATACTCATGTTATTACTCATGTTACCCCATTATATTTGATAACTATACTAATGGTCCTTATGTTGATCCTTGGTTATCATTGCTAACATTTTACCAAGTGTTAAATTGATATTGTCTGATACCATTGTTTGTATGAACATGCAATAAAAGAATTTTATTGACCCACCGTTATGTGTCGGCTTGCAAACCATTGGCTTCATTCAAAGTCCCACCTCCTTTTCCTTCACCCACTGGCTTTTGCTTGTGAGTTTTTAGATATTGTGTCATAGGGATGGAAACTTGCGGCCTCTACCCGGCGCAGTTTCATATAAAGTCCCAATTTCCCTCCCCCTTTGTTGTTCAAAGTCGTACTGAAGTCGTGTCTATATTATTCAGGCACGACTTGCATGCTACTTCATGGTTTAACATTGAGGTCTATGGAGTACAACTCGCATAGAAGTTGGACCAAAGTAGTGCAGGGACTACTTTCAAGTCGGCACGACTTAAAGTCGTGCCAATATGAATGGTAGTCATTGAAAATCATGGAGAATGACTTGTCATACGATTTTGCAGTACAAAATCGTGGGACAAGTCGTATAAGTGTGAAAGGGGCCTTAGGCAGCTTTTCTGCCTGGAGTTCTGGTGTTCAGAGGAGCAAACGCTCTGGGTTTAGGAAGTCTTACTGCCGGTTAACCATATGTGCAGGTAGGAAAGAGTTCCATACACACACACACACACACACACACACACACACACACACACACACACACACACACAAATTTAAAGTGTTAAAAACCCATAAACAAACATTATATTGCAGCTTACAAAATGCTTAGATGTGATGGCTGCATTCATTTTTTTTCTTTAGGCTTTCTTATATTTTCATCTGGTGATCTAGCCAGCAAGTTTTTTTTTTTCCCCCAAAAGAACAAGCTCTCCAACAGAATATATCAGTTACAGGGATGAGACAAACCATTTACCACTAGCAGGGGTGCTTCAAATGATCATTTATAGGTTATATTTTTGATTTGGGGTTTAATACGGCTTTAAGGCCTCATTCACATTGCAATGGATACAGAACAACATCCAATAAACTGTATTATTTTATGAACCAAATTCATAGATAACAAATGAGTAGTGGTGTTTCAACACTTTTCCCTCCCTGAAACCAGCCTCCATACAATAATTAGATAGTTAGAATAAAAGGAGTCAAACATTCAATCTACAGTTTACTGGAAAAGGACTCCTCCTCGTTTTGATCAAAACATGTTCCAAAAGCCAGGTCTTTTAGGATGAAATAATCCATATGGTTTCAATGACCTGGGACTGAACTCATTGTGTACACACACAAGAGACTGTCCTTCCAAGCTTCCACAGAACAGAGATGACTTTTTGCTCGTAGCGGGTGAATGAACTATGATGATCCAAAAAATAAATAAAAATCAAAATGAAGTGTAATTGCAGACACTTTTTTTCATTAGATAGGTTTTATGACGAACAAAGTAGGTACTTCCACACAAACCATACCCCAAAACGATTTTTAAAACTAGATTTAGATTTGCAACCTTGTGTCTTTGGTATTCTCCTGAAGATAAAATGTATTACAAGCATTTCAAATGCAATTTTTTTTGAAAAAATTTCATGAATGAAAAACCCCAAAAACAGTAGTTAGCCTTTTTTTGTATAACGTGAAAGATGTTACGCCGAGTAAATAGATACCCAACATGTCACGCTTTAAAATTGCACATACTCGTGGAATGGCGACAAACTAAGGTACTTACAGTGCCTTGAAAAAGTATTCATACCCCTTGACATTTTCCACATTTTGTCACGTTACAACCAAAAACGTAAATGTATTTTATTGGGATTTAATGTGATAGACCAACACAAAGTGGCACATAATTGTAAAGTGGAAGAAAAACGATAAATGGTTTTCAAATTCTTTTGCAAAAGAATATCTGTGGCACGCATTTGTATTCACCCCCCCCAGTCAATACCTTGTAGAACCACCTTTCGCTGCAATTACAGCTGCAAGTCTTTTTGGGTTGTCTCTACCAGTTTTGCACATTCTTCTTCTTCAAAATAGCTCAAGCTCTGTTAGATTGTATGGAGAGCATCTGAACAGCAATTTTCAAGTCTTGCCACATATTCTCAAATTGGATTTAGGTCTGGACTTTGACTGGGCCATTCTAACACATGAATATGCTTTGAGCTAAACCATTCCATTGTAGCTCTGGCTGTAGGTTTAGGGTCGTTGTCCTGCTGGAAATGAACCTCTGCTCCAGTCTCAAGTCTTTTGCAGACTAAACACATTTTCTAAGATAGCCCTGTATTTGGCTCCATCCATCTTCCCTGTCCCTGCTGAAGAAGAGCATCCCTACAACATGATGCTGCCACCACCATGTTTCATGGTGGGGATGGTGTGCTCAGGGGGATGTGCAGTGTTAGTTTTCCTCCACACATAGCGTTTTGCTTTTAGGCCAAAGTTTAATTTTGGTCTCATCTGACCTGAGCACCTTCTTACACATCACATTTGCTGTGTCCCCCACATGTTATCGCAAACTGAAAACGGGACTTCTTATGGATTTCATTCAACAACGGCTTTCTTCTTGCCACTCTTCCATAAAGGCCAGATTTGTGGAGTGCATGACAAAAATAGTTGTCCTGTGGGCAGATTCTCCCACCGGAGCTGTGGATCTCTGCAGCTCCTCCAGAGTTACCGTGGGCCTCTTGGCTGTTTGATTAATGCTCTTCTTGCCCGACCTGTCAGTTTAGATGGATGGTCAGGTCTTTGTAGGTTTGCAGTCGTGCCATACTTTTTCCATTTTTTGGATGATGGATTGAACGGTGCTCCGTGAGATGTTCAAAAGCTTGGGATAATTTTTTTTTTTTTTTTTTTTTACCTAACCCTGCTTTAAAAATTCTCCACAACTTTATCCGGGGTCTGCAGTGTTCCTTGGCCTTCGTGATGCTGTTTGTTCACTAAGGTTCTCTTACAAACATTTGAGGGCTTCACAGAACAGCCGTATTTATACTGAAATTCAAATATACGTGTATTGATGCGCTAAAAACCTCCTCCCACCCTACTAAATATAACTGAATGTAAACTAAGTGAATTGTAATGGAAACTAATATATAACAAGTGCTGCACACTAAACAAAAACACAATATGTTCAGAGCACATTAAATAAGGGAATGTGCAAGATGGGTTCAAAAGACGCCAAGGTAAATAATATGATGCATAAAATAAACCTAAAAACACAAAATAAAAAATTATATATAACTAATATTGAGAGCAAATAAATCACCGCTAATAGATAATCGGGATCATTCCCACAATAGACCCTTGAGAAAGTCACGTGACACAACGTGTTGGGAGGAGGAGCCAGTGACGGCATCTAATGTGATTGTCAGCACAGCAGTTGCTGTATGAAGAGCGGTGTTTAAGGTCTGACCTTTTTTACACAAGCGCTATTGCTACTACACAAATGTGAGTGGATTCAAATTAATATTACTAATCCATGTAACTTGTATCATTGCGCAATGATGCATTTTTTCATTTATTTCATGCAAAACATCTCTGAAATGGTGAAGTGGAACAGCAAGCAAGTTTAAAAGCTTAAGATTGGACAAGGTTATTGTGGGACTGATCTCGATTATCTATTAGCGGTGATTTATTAATATTAGTTATATATAATTTTTTATTTTGTATTTTTAGGTTTATTTTATGCATCATATTAATTTACCTTGGCATCTTTTGAACCCATCTTGCACATATAGGGGCTATCTGATTCCCTTATTTGATGTGCTCTGAACATATTGTGTTTTGTTTATAGCAGGGATATGTAATTAGCGGACCTCCAGCTGTTGCAGAACTACACTTGTTATATATTGGCTTCCAATACGATTCACTTAGTTTACATTCACTTACATTTAGTAGGGTGGGAGGTTGTTTTTAGCGCACCAATACACGTATATTTGAATTTCAGTCTAAGACCCCTTTCACACTGGGGCAGTTTGCAGGCGTTATTGCGCTAAAAATACCGCCTGCAAACCGCCCCTAAACAGCCTCCGCTGTTTGTTCAGTGTGAAAGCCCGAGGGCTTTCACACTGAAGCGGTGCACTGGCAGGACGGTGAAAAAAGTCCTGCAAACCGCTTCTTTGGAGCGGTGAATTCACCGCTCCTGCCCATTGAAATCAATGGGACAGCGCGGCTATAGCCGCGCTGTACGAGTGATTTTAACCCTTTTTCGGCCGCCAGCGGGGGTTAAAACGGCACCGCTAGTGGCCGAATACAGCTGCAAGGACGACGGTACAGCAGCGCTAAAAATAGCGCTGTTGTACTGCCGACGCCCCCACCGCCCCAGTGTGAAAGGGGCCTAAGTGTCAGAGCACTATTCGATTGGTTGCAGCTTTGTATTTTTTTCTCACCCTTTTTGCACTTATTTACATCAGCGCTCCAGTATTCTGTTTTATTCATGTATTTATACGGAGATTAAATTACACACAGGTGGACGTTATTTACCAATTAGGTGACTTCTGAAGGCAATTGGTTCCACTAGATTTTAGTTAGGTGTATTTTTTTTTTTTAAGGGTTAGGTTTATTACATTTTTAATGAACAGTACATCTATTACCAAAATTCATCAGTAGTACAACAAAACAAAACGGGTTTTCTTACCTGAATGCATTCTCGGCTTTAAAAAGGGTAGAATAAAAAAAAAAAAAAAAAAGCCAGGAGCAACGGCGGGGGACCCCAGAAGAGGAGGATCGGGAGATGTGCTGTGCAAATCATTGCACAAGTATGAAATAGTTGTAGTAAAAAAAAAAGTAATGTTATAGATACCTCCTCTGTGCAAAGGTTTTGCAAAACCCTTGCACAGAGGCCCCCGATCCTCCTCTTCTGTGCCCCCACGGAGACCCACATTCCCTGGGGGAACTTGTGCGGGCACGCTCCTGAGTCCTGCTGCTGAGACCATCGACAGACAGTAGGACTCGGCCTCGCCCACATGAAAACTGGCTTTGATTGACAGCAAAGGGAGCCAATGCTCCTGCTGCTATCTGTCCAGTCAATGAGGACCTGAGACAGTGGCTGGAGCTGCTCTGCTCGTCCCGGTCACTGGAACGTTCGGGTTCAGGTAAGTAAAAGGGTAACTACTGCATTAAAAAAAAAGGTCATTCTATGCATTAAGTTGAAAAACTGAGGGTTTACAACACCTTTAAGTTTACAATCAATTTAAAAAGAGGTAATTTTCAAACTGCTAGACTTTCCAATTTGCTTATGACATTATGAAAAACCCCCTCAAGGGTGGGAACCAACATGTAACTATTATGGGAACTGGTGACCTTAAACGTATAAAAATCCAGCACCTGCTTTATATTGACAGCACCCATGCAAAATAGAAACAATCAGTTTGGTTAAAACTGACCTTTACACAGTTTATTACAAATCCAGCAAGTGCCAACTTAAATATTAAACCCAAAAATGTAATGTATTGCAGCCTAACAATTAGACGTGGCTGTATTAGTTTTTCCTTTAGGCGTTTTTCCCTCCGATCTCCCATGGTGATCTGCCCAGTAACACGTCTACTGTATTATACAGACACTACTCTGGATGAAGGAGCACAGGGGGCAGATTTGGACAGCAGCTTCCTCAGTCAGGGGGGGAGAAAGAATATAAGTACTAGTGGATTTAAATACAGTAACAAAATTTAAGCTCATAACTTATAATAAACTGCAACTCTTTATAAAAAGTATGTTATTTTAAGATTTAATATAATAAATAGGTTTTCTTTTGGGTTTAATAATTAGAGAGACCAAGAGTTTTTTTGTTTATTTTTGTTTTTTTAATTTAAAAACAACTTCCATTTTAACTTGAACACCAATACTCCAAAAAACAAAGCATTCTTTTATAGGCTCTACATTCTACTCTGAGGAACTGGTGCACTCAGAACTAGGAAGACAAGGACTCTTTAGCGCAAGCTCATCCAGACAGCTGCTAACAGCAAAGCACCATAGCTTGGCAACATCCCTACCAGTGTATGCCCTTGCTTGGTTTTACAATAGCAGTCTAACAATGAAGGGTGACACAAAAAGTAGTAGAGCCATGCTCTGCATCAGCAAGGACTAACCAAGCCCAAAGGCTTGCAGTTTCAATTGACAGCAAGAGAAAAGAACTTGGCAAAAAAAAAAAAAAAAAAAAAAAAAGAAAAGAAACTAGACATACATAATTTACATATTGTATCTATGGAATCATTGTGCTTATTTCAGAACAACTGCAAAGAGCAATGCAGATTTCCGCATGGCAGTAATCCAGTACTTTCAATATACTATAAAATGTAATGACTTATTGATCTATCTTCTCCCATTTATTTTTTAAATAAAAATAATCTGTGCTGTAGCACTTCATTTTGAGCGCATCTGCTCTTAAGGGCCATACACAGGCTAAATATCGGGTGGATCAATAGAAACCGGCTGACATTCAGCAGCCAGTCTGGCTTCTGTCAGGAGGGGCATAACCGAAAAATAGGATTTTTATAACAGCTTACCTGTAAAATCCTTTTCTTTGAAGTACATCACTGGACACAGAGCCATAGTAGTTACTATGTGGGTTACAGGCCACCTTCAGGTGATGGACACTGGCACGCCCTAAATTAAAAAGTGCACTCCCTATATAACCCCTCCCACTGGTGGGAGTACCTCAGTTTTGTAGCAAAGCAATACACATGTATACCAAAGAAGGGAGGGACCTCTGTGTCCCCTGATGTCAAAAGAAAAAGATTTTACAGGTAAGTGGTTATAAAAATCCTATTTTCTTATCGTACATCACGGGACACAGAGCCATAGTTACTATGTGGGATGTCCCATAGCAATGCCAACTGAAGGGAGGGAAACAAAAGTAGGGCACCAAGATACTAGAGGACTCATACGGCAGCCTGCAGTACACTGTGCCCAAAAGCGAAATCCTCATGATCTTTTACATCTACTTGATAGAATCTGGTAAACATATGGACTGAAGACCAAGTTGCGGTCTTGCAGATCCGAACCATGGAGGCTTGTTGATGCACTGCCCAAGAAGCACCAACAGCCCTGGTGGAGTGCGCTTTAATATGAAAAGGAGGAATTTTCCTCTTAACCATAAGCTTGACCAATCACGAATTGTCAGGTCACCTTGAGGCTAGGTGACAGATGCACGCCATTGGGATCAGGAGTGCACCGCAAGGTAGTGGACCCTACGGCTGACTGCTGTGGATGGGAGTCAGGGTGGTAAGGAAGGCAGGGCCACTGGAACACCAACACGGATCCCACCGGGGTTAGAGCGTAAGATTCCCTAGGGCGCGGAGTCTAAGAGCCAGCAGGTGTTCACCAGAGCCTCTAGTGGTGAGGATGGACTGGGCTGCAACTGGCTCCAGGTCGCGACCCCCAGCTCACACCCACAGTAGGCAACAGGAGGATAGGGATAGTAAGGGAATAAGCCAAGGTCGGGGCCACAAGCAGACAAGGACAACAGAGTTCACGCCAAAAGGTTCAGGGTCACAGGCAAACAGGGATAGTTGAGAACATGCCAAGGTTGGTAACAAACAGCACACGGCAGGCAGGAAACAGGAAGCCAAAACACACAAAGGTTGATCAGCAGGGCTAGCCTGCAGTGCAGAGGTTAATATAGAGTTCTCTGATAGGAGCTGGGGTGGAGCCATGCTAGAGGAGAGATTATAAAAGCAGTTAGGCGAGTCAGCTGGTCTCTAGAGATGAAAAGATGGAGACAGGTAAGCTGACAGACAAAACTATTGCATAACCATGACACAAATCCATTTAGAAATGGTAGATTTCGACGCTGCCTGTCCCTCCTTTAGGACCATCTGGCAACACAAACAAAACATTTTTTATGAATCTGAGCTGTCACTTTTAATAGACCTTGACTGCTCTCACCACATCAAGAGAATGTAGTGACCTTTCTTCCACAGAAACGAGGTTCTGGGGAAAAATAAATAAATAATGAAGGCAGAACAATATCCTGGTTTAAATGAAAACCCGATACGACCTTCGGTAGGAATTCAGGATGAGGCCGTAATACAACCTCATCCTTATGAATAAACCAATATGGCTCTTTACAAGAAAGAGCAGCCCTGTCAGGGCTGGGCTCAGCCCTTCCTTCTGAGCTGGCCGCTCAGCTGTCGGCTAATTGCCAGCTCCTTTCTCTCCACAGTGACTGAGCTGTTGATTAACTGCTCGTCAGTCCTGGCTACTTAAAGCCGTCCAGCTCACTTAATCTCTGCCTTTGCCTTTGGTCACATCTCAGAGACTTTATCCTGCGTTCCTGTTGAAGACTTGCTCGGCTGACATCCCTTCTGGCTCCTGATCCTGCGTGCTGTACAACTACGTTGATCTCTGGCTCTCAGATTGGCATTGGCTGACTACCCGATCTAGTTACTGAACTCTGGCTATGTATTGACTACGCTTACTCTTTACCTTTTTATTATTATTAAACAAGTGTGATTAACTGTACTTCTGTCTCAGCCCGATTCATGGATTCTGACAAGCCCACTCTGATATTCTTCTTGCAGAAACCAAGAAAATTTTTCCCGTCTCAAGAGGACCAAGGGAATATCTCATACTGGCTGTTTCTGTAAGCTGACAGGGCTAAAATGAAGTCCCAAGGGTTCAGGGGTGACCAAACTGGAGGATTTGGAAGAAGCTTCTGATGACGCCCAGTGGGAGGGGCGAAACATGTCAAGCGAAGGATAATCTGTGAAGGCTGTTTGGATGCCAAGGACCGATAAGGCCGACATCTGGCCTTTGATAGTATTTAAAGGCCAGCTTCATTCCTAATCCTATCTGTAGGAATTCAAGGATCCTACCTATGACATATTTCCTGGGGTGCAAACCCCTGGATTCACACTAGGAGACGTATGCTTTCCAGATTCTATAATATAGGACTCTGGAGGCCAGCTTCCCAGCATTAACAAAGTAGAAACTACTGAAGCCAACAGCCCACGATCTTTCAGATTGTGGGTCCCAATAGCAAAACTGCTCATTTTAGCGTTTGTAAGGTAGGATGGAATACTGGACCTTGCGAGAGAAGGTCTGGCCATAGTGGTAGGGTCCAAGGGTCCCCTACTGCCATCTTTATGATCTCGTAAAACCAAGATCTCCTGGGCCACAAGAATCACCTCCTTCCCTTCTTGCTTGATCCTGCGTAAAAGGCGCGGAAGCAGCAGAACAGGAGGGAACGCATAGAACAGTGAAAAACTGATCCCATGGAAAAACCAAGGCATCTTTTCCGTATGCCATTCGATCCTTTGTCCTTGACACAAAGTTGTTTATCTTGTTGTTGAACCTGGACGCAAAAAGATTCACATCTTTGACATAGTGACAGAAAGATGTTGGGGTGAAGGGACCATTCTCCCGGGAACAACTGTTGACTCCTCAAGTAGTGCGCCTGTCAATTCTCTATCCCTGGAATGAAAAATTGCTGATAGGCAAGGAATGTTGTTTTCTGCCCAAGATAGAATATGATGATTCACAACTTCTCGTGCCCCCTTGGTGATTGATATAGGCCACAGCTGTGACATTGTCAGATTGGATACTGACAGGACAATTCCGTAGTCTGGGCGTCCAGGCCTCGAGGGCCAGGCATACTGCCGAATCTCTAGAATATTGATGGGCAAGGTCATCTCTGATTTGGACCATTTCCTTTGGACAGATGCTTCTTCCAGGACTGCTCCTCAGCCCAGAAGGCTGGCATCTGTTACCATGTTCCAGGTAACTGGTAGAAAGGATTTTTTATTTTCTGAAGATTCTTGGATATCAACCACCAATTGAGGCTCTGACGCACATCAGGGGATAAATGCATCAGAAAGTCCAGAGCTTGGACCCTATTGTTCCAAGTTGACAGGATACTGTTTTGCAGCAGTCTTGAATGAAACTGCACATAAGGAACGATTCTTCTTTGTTTTGACCAACTGAATCAGTTCCCTTATGGAACTGCTCCTTTCCTGGGGCAAAAAACACTCTTCTGAGCTGTATCTATGATCAGCCCCAAGTACTGCAATCTCCTTAATGATTTTAAGGAGGATTTCTCCAGGCTGAGAATCCAACCTAGGTATTCCAGGTAGCTGACTGTGGTGACCAAAGTTTGGTTTAAGCGGGCTACCGATTGATCTATTAAGAGAAGATCGTCTAAGTAGGCTAGTATTGTTATAACTTGAGCCCTTAACCTGGCCAAAGGTGGAGCCAGGACCTTTGTAAACACTCGAGGTGCAGTAGCTAGACCAAAAGGCAGAGCTACAAACTGGAAATGAAGATTTTCTACCTCGAAGCGTAGAAAATTGGCACATGGAGATAAGCATCCTTGATGTCGATTGACGCCAGAAGTTCTCCCCCTTGTCGGATGGAGACTACTGATCAGATTGACTCCATACGAAAAGAACGGATATTCAAAAAAATGGTTTAGATCTTTGATACGTAAAAATAGGTCTGACATCTCCATTTGGTTTTGGAACCATGAACAGGTTTGAATAAAACCCTAAACCTTGCTTCTTCCAAGGGGACCATTGATATCACTCTTTGAGACAAGAGATGATCCAAAGCTAGAAAGACTTTTTTCACTGGCTCTCTGGGAATGTTTGATCTGAGAAAAACGAGGTGACGGGAACTCTCGAAACTCTAGTTTGTAACCTAGAGAAATTGAGGAAACCACCTATCTGTCCTGACACTGTTCCTGCCAGACCCTTGAAAACTGTAGAAGCCTTCCCCCCACTCGAGTGAGCGGGGGCGCCGCTTCATAAAGGAGGTTTTAAAATATTCGGTTTTGTGGGTTTCCTCCCCCAAGTCCTCCTTTGACCCTGGGACTAACCCTGAGGTTTACCTCTTGAACCTGACAGTGGAGGCCATTGTGACTGCCTGGAGGCTGATGCCTCACATTAAAAAAAAAAAAAAAAAAAAAAAAAAAAAAGCTTAGCCGATAAAAGGGAACTCTTCCCATTATAAATGCTTTGGATATACTTATCCAGATAGTCTCCAAAATAACCGTTCACCATAAAAAGGGAAACTAGCCAAGAGCTTTTTGCATAACGCTTCGGCTGACCAATTTTTTCAACCATAGGATTCTATGCACATGTTCCAGCCCTAGCATGAGCCGTGAGGCCTGGAGAATAGAATCTTTCATAGTGTCCACCGTAAAACACAATGCTTCTGATATCCCGGCCAAATCTTGGGCCTGCTGATCAAGAATAACTGTGAGTAACTCTATAAACTGGTCCTATAAGGACTAAGATAATCCGATCCAGTCTCTCGCTGAATTGGTCCGCTACACATTTTTACTGCCAGTAACGCAGTCAGTGGATGAGCCCACTTCTTGTTTGGGTTCACTAAAGCCTTAGCGCGGTGTTGGCGTTCTCCAACGTCCAGTGTGGGAGTGTGTAATATTATATATCTCTATCTATCTATCTCACACACACACACACACACACACACACACACACACACACACACACTCCCACACTGGACGTTGGAGAACGCCAACACCGCGCTAAGCCCTGCCCCCCACGTCACCTATGGCCCTTCCCCTCTTTTAAAAATAGCTTTTTCCCACGCAAGCTCCTGATCCTATGGGTTCAAGGGAGGGAAGCAGAAATGGCGAGGAGGGGGGGTTTGGAAGCCGCAGGGCAGTGTGCCGTTCGCGCTTTTTTAAAAAAAAAAATCTTCTGCGCCCTTTCCCCACTGACCATTACGATGATAGTATAGCAATTTTCCTCTGTTCTCAGTGCTCTCGGCCACCTTTTCTTATCGTACATCACAGGACACAGAGCCATAGTAGTTACTATGTGGGTTACAGGCCACCTGCAGGTGATGGACACTGGCACACACTAAATTAAAAAGTGCAGTCCCTATATAACCCCTCCCACTGGTGGGAGTACCTCAGTTTTTTCGCCAGTGTCTAAGGTGTTGGTCACAAGTAAAGATGTGCTGTGCTGAGCTCCACTGGAGCAATCCTTGCTGGGGCGAGCCATGCAGCTGGATCCATTCAAAGTGTCTTTTTTGGCCAAATTGAATGGTACCCGGGCCTCGTATCCGAAGAAACGGTCTTGCCTGTAACGCTTCTTTTAGAGAGCTGGGCCTCGAGATCCAGTACTTTTTGGTTTTAAGGCCATAAAGTTTTACTGGCGGAGGTACTATTACAGGTCCAGGATTGTGGGTTTCCTTTGAGGATCCCCAGCTCCTGAATGTTTAACAGAACCCACCGTGAAGGGTGAAGATTGGGTCTGTTGGTTTACCACAGAAAACCCTGCGGCGGGAAAGGTAAGTGGATTTTTCTAAGAAATTTTTAAAAATTTTCTTCTGAATGTCTCCTTTTAAATTTAGTAAATGCTGTGCCTATGTGTCACCACCGGGGCCTATTTTGGAGACTTTGCAACCCAGCGGGCTGAATGAAAAAAAATAAAAAAATAAAAAAAGAAGAAGAGCTCGGGAGGAGATCCAGTATAACGAAGAATGAATCCAAAACTAAACAAATTTTTCCATTATGCACTTCTCTAAAGATATAGATATAGATATATATCATATACAGTAGAAAAATGTGAACCCCACTGGAATTACCTGGTTTTCTGCAGTAATTTGCAATAAAATGTGATGTGACCTCAATGAGGATCAGATTAGACCAATTACTGCAGATTGCCAGGTAATTCTAATAGGTTTCACATACTTTTTTCTTGCCACCGTATAATTAAAAAACCCACCTTTCATACAAACAAAATAAAATTAACAGATTAAAAAGGACTGAAAATATAAATATAAAAGAGACAGCCAATGCCAATTCCTTATTACATGCTTTAGGCCACTTTCACACTGGGGTGGGGTGTGGGCGGTAAAGCGCAGCTATTTTTAGCAGCACTATTTGGCTGCTAGCGGGCGCTTTTAACCCCAGCTAGCGGCCGAAGGGGTTAATTGCCACAGCGATTTTCAGGCACTTCGGAAGTGCTGCCCATGCATTCCAAGGGGCAGGGGAGGAGCGGTGTATACACTGCTCCTCCTCCGCCCCAAAAATGCTGCTTGCAGAATTTTATAACATCCTGCCAGCACATCGCTCCAGTGTGAAAGCTCTCAGGCTTTCACATTGGAGTGACAGGAGAGACGCTTTACAGGCGCTATTTTTAGCGCTAAAAACACCTATAAAAGCGACTCAGAGTGAAAGTAGCCTTAGAGTATACTAGATTCATATAGACTCTTTCCATCTTCAGAATTTTATTCAACATTCTGCGGGTTGGATCAAGAAGGATGAGAATAAATACAAACAAAATCTTAGCTATACAATAGGATTAAAAAAAACTAAATAAATAAATAAAAAGGGGTAGTGTCTGTGTAAAGAATACTTTAATTCGCAAACCAAATGCAGATAAAATGGACATTTTTGTGGTTGGAATGGGACATGTATTAATACTGGACTGTGTACACTTTGGTATTTCCTGTAGAACAGCAGCAGCCAAAAATGGCATACATCATTTAACTATGGCTCTCTTGTTAAGACATATGAGCAGGGCTGCTCATACAGACACTATTCATGCAGACAGCGAGATCCTCAGTACTGGAACACATTACATCTAGGGATGAGCCAAACACTCCCCAGTTCGGACCAGAACATGCAAAAAATTTCTGCGAACACAGTTAAAGTCTATGGGACACGAACGTGAAAAATCAAGTGTTCATTCTAAAGGCTTATAAGCAAGTGTCGTTTTTTTCTTAATTCTGTCATGTCTTAACCACTGTACACTGAAGTGTAATACGACATTAAAAATTACATACCTGAAATAGTGATGCCAAAAGCTGTGGCCATATACGTTGGTCACATGTAAATCACAGATAAACCATTGGTGGCAGCTTCCAGTTCATCAGTCTGAAAAAAGACAACATTTGTAAGAATGTTATAGCGAGCAACATTTTATGGTATATGAATATAAAACTCTGTGCAAAACACAAGAAATGCAAACACTTGAAATGCCTACTGCGATTACCTGCGTGCAAAAAAAAAAAAAAAAAAAATTGGGTGCGATTTTCAGGGGCTGCAGGTAGAGCCTGCTGGTGGTGGTGGTGGGGGGTTGGGGAAGAGAGAGAGAGGAAATAGAGGAGGGGGTGAAAAAGAGGGGGGTTGGGACGTGGGCACTCAGTGGCAGTGCACTTACTGTACTGTAGCAGCACTTAGACGACGAGCCGTAGTCGGTAGTGGTAGCTCAGGCATAGCAGAGCCTTTCCCCTGCCACATAGTACCTTTCTCACCGCACCATCAGTGTCACTTACAACTCTACCTCTCCTCTTACCGTTAAGGTCTGCCAAGGTTCTGTCCTTGGACCTCTCCTATTCTCAATCCGCACCTCCTCCCTGGGTCAGCTGATAGCCCCCCATGGCTTCCAATACCATTTCTATGCTGATGAGACCCAAATCCATCGCTCTACCCCTCAGCTCACACCCCCCCATATGTGCCACTTCCACTGAACTCTTGTTTTGTGTCAAGATAAATGGCACAACTATCAGTCTGTCCCCACATGCCAGGGTGCTAGGGGTAACCCTGGACTCTGAACTGTCCTTTCAGGCCCATATCCAATCCCTGTCCAAATAATGCAGCCTTAGAATCTGCCCCTTTTCAACCATTGACACCTCTAAGCTTCCAATTCGCTAGTGCTTGTCTGGACTACTGCAACTCCATCCTCATTGGATTACCTTTACACAAGCTATTCCCCCTTCAGTCCGTGAATGCTGCTGCCAGGCTCATCCACCTTACCAACCATTCAGTGTCTACTACCCATCTCTGCCAATCCCACCACTAGCTTCTCCTCACCCAACAAATAAAATTCAAAAGTACTAACAATAACTTACAAAGCCATCCACAACTCTACCCCCAGCTACATCACTAACCTGGTCTCAAAATATCAGCCAAATGATTGTGTTCCTCCCAAGACCTCCTGCTCTCTAGTTTCCTTGTTACCTCCTCACATACTGGAACTCCCTGTTCTGTCCACCAGATGTTTTATACTGGTTATTTGTACCGGTGTTAAATTTACATGCAAAATGTGTAATTTACTTATGACAATCATATGTGGTGTGCAGGCTCCATCTAGCATTCCTTTTTGGTATTGCTGCAGTTCTGTTTAATTGTTTACTGTATGTGTAAATAAGGAAGTTGTCAGCAAGCAGGGAATTCTGGGTAGAATCTTAACAGGAAGTGAACCAGCCACCATTCTTTTCAACACATTGAGAAAGACATGACTTGCTTCCTACAATCTATCGCCATCACCCCTTAGAGAACTTACAAATTTCACCTGGCTTGTTCTAATAAAACTGAGATCAAAGAAATATGGTATCTGAAGTTATTGGGATAAGAAGGTTTAGCTAGCTGTCCCAGAGACAGAAGCCTACCCCAATCTGTCCGACTATCTCCTAATCTGTACATCTTTAGACGATTCCTGAAAACCCTTCTCTTTAAAGAAGCCTATCCTGCCTTCAATACACTGGGGGTTATTTACGAAAGGCAAATCCACTTTGCACTACAAGAGCAAACTACAAGTGCAAAGTGCACTTGAAATTGCACTGAAAGTGCAGTCGCTGTAAATCTGAGAGGTAGTTATGAAAGGAGGGGAAGCTCTTCTGATTTTATCATCCAATCAAAATAAAATGCTATTTTCCTTGCATGTCCCCCTTGGATCTACAGTGACTGAACCTCCAAGTGCAATTTCAAGCGCACTTTGCATTTGTAGTGCAAAGTGGACTTGCCTTTTGTAAATAACCCCCACTGTTTTTACTTTCCCCATCAGCTCATCCCCCACAGTCATTGTCTTTTGTATCACTTGACTCTCCCTCTTAGATTGTAAGCTCTAACGAACAGGGCCCTCCAATTCCTCTTATACTAAATTGTATTGCAACTGTACAGATGGGGGGGGGTTGCGGGGGACTGTCCCCAATTTGTTCCTCGGTCCCTCTTTCCTCCTCATTTGTATAGTATATGTATAGTTGTACATAAAATTTACTTTTTATCTTTCAAAATGTTTCTCAGTGCTAAACCTTTCATCCAATTTCTAAATTGCTGCATTTGAAAATTTCAGAAGCCAATATGAAGGAAAATTAGTGCTAAAATAAGCACTTGTAGGTTAATAGTTTATGTATCATTGTTCCTTAAGGGGGCATGACAGGGGTGTGTGTTCTATGCGTACGATAATCGGTGTCCCTCATTTCCATCTCAAAAAGTTAGGAGGCATGCTTTACACAGCCTACACACAGTAGCTGCCACCATGATTTTGTCACAGAAACATGCATGGTTACACCATGTGCTATTGCAGTTTTGACCTTTAAGAATAGCAGCCAGTTTCAGACAGACAATTTTTTAGACAGGAATAGACATTAGTAACAGTTATCTAGATGGGATATAAAGTAAAAAAGTTCTTAGTTTGCCTGGTTGTTCTATAAACTATAAAAATGTCCAAATCTGGTACACAAGAGTCACCTGTGCTCATGAGTGACCCTTGGCATTCCTAGGGCAGGGATCGTTACTTAACTCATTCACTACTGCTCCAAGTGTAAATTTCCCATCATGCTACCAACCAGAATGCAATATTACAGTTTCAGTATCACATTGGACAGATATTTTGCAGCTTGCACTTCACGAAGCCAGCAGCTTCCTTGACAACCGAAGAATGGAGGAGGTAGCGGTGGCAAACATGCCTCTCTAATCCACGGCACTCAGTCACTGTGGCTGTCTGTACACCAATATCTTGAATTTTTTTTTTTTTTTTTAAGCCCAGTGTGCATGGAGACTGAGTCTTTAAAAATAAAATAAAAAAAAAAAAAAAAAACAAACAAATAATCAATACCACTAGAAAAAGTGATGAAAATGCCTTATTATAAATCTTCCCTAGACAGGACAGCACTGGGGCAGGTTAATTTAGCAGTTAACTCTTTACAAACAGTAGCTAGCAGGTGATATAAATACACAGTTCAGAGTACATGCAGCTACAATTCTAACCTTTTAGGGTCGGTTCAAATTAGGACGACTTGGGATCCGACTTGTAAGCCCTCAAGTCGCCCCAAGAAGAGGTTTTGCATTACAGTGAATGAGAGCGTCTTAATTTACACTACTGAAGTCGCTCTGACTTCAGAAAAGGTTCCTGTACTACTTCGATCCGACTTCTAGGTGACCTGTACTCTCAGAAATCAATGAAAGGTGCCTCCAAGTCGGATAGCTATCTATAGTAAAGCGACTTCACAGGAAGTAGTGAAAAAAAAAAAAAAAAAAAAAAACCACACACCACTACACATGCTTCCCCCTCCCTCCCGAGCTCTGATTGGCCACAGGCAAATTCTGGGGGCGACTTGAAGTCGTGTCGAAGTTGCGTCGCAAAGTCGTGTCGAAGTCGCGCCGCAAAGTCGCGTCGAAGTCGCGTTGCCCCTGTGCTGTGTGAATCGAGGCTAAAAAAATGTCTGACTCGTGTCCAGACCGGAAAGTAACAATGTTTTAAAGTATGGTAGACCTCAGTGGCGGCCCGTGCACTGTGGCACTCGCATCAGCTCCGTGGGTGAGCAGGGGGCGTGAGCTCCCCTAAGTGGCCATCTATGTTACCGACGCAACATGGCAGCAATTTGCGCAGCCGAGCCATGTTGCCGCAGTATAACTGCGGGGCTCCCGCAATCACTCGGGGCACATGGAGAACCGGGATCTGTGTGTGTAAACATAGTTTCCGGTTCTCTGAGGGGAGAGCAGATAGATCGTCTGTTCATACAGAGTATGAACAGCGATCGGTCATCTCCCCTGCACACAGTCCCCTCCCCCCTTCAGTTAGAACACAAACTAGGGAACACATTAACCCCTTCACTGCCCCATGTTAACCCCTTCACTGCCAGTGACATTTTTACAGTAATCAATGCATTTTCATGGCACTGATCACTGTAAAAATGCCAATGGTCCCAAAAAAATGTGTCAAAATTGTCCGATGTGTCAGCCATAATGTCGCAGTCCCGATAAAAAAAAAAAAAAAATTATATTATATTA
>JBBHAA010003424.1:0-29855 GCA_037953035.1 Aquarana catesbeiana
TACTTTTATACCAATATAATGCTGCGCCATCCAAATGTAATCATACGGTAACCGTACTAAATGATAATATTACTGGCTGCAGTTAAAATAGTGGTGGTGAGATATTCTATTCCCTAGGAACAGAATATCTCACCACCACTATTTTAACTGCAGCCAGTAATATTGTCATTTAGTACGGTTATTGTATGATTACATTTGGATGGCGCAGCATTATATTGGTATACAACTTTTTGGCACGAGCATATGGGACGTGATCAATGCTAGCAGCTGTCCTTTAATCATCTCTAATTATCATTTGGATTTTCAGAAAAAAAATTACTTGTTTACAAAATTTACTGACAGAAACCAAGAAACACTTTTTTTTATCAAAATTCGTTTTTTCTTTTTTTGTAAAAAAAAAAAAAAAAAAAACTCAGCAGTGAGGGGGCTCAGTCCCAGCTAGAGACGGGAGGGGGGGGATCAGTCCCAGCTAGAAACGGGAGGGGGGCTCAGTCCCAGCTAGAGACGGGAGGGGGGATCAGTCCCAGCTAGAAACGGGAGGGGGGATCAGTCCCAGCTAGAAACGGGAGGGGGGATCAGTCCCAGCTAGAGACGGGAGGGGGGGATCAGTCCCAGCTAGAGACGGGAGCGGGGGATCAGTCCCAGCTAGAGACGGGAGGGGGATCAGTCCCAGCTAGAGACGGGAGGGGGATCAGTCCCAGCTAGAGACGGGAGGGGCCAGTCCCAGCTAGAGACGGGAGGGGGGATCAGTCCCAGCTAGAGACGGGAGGGGGATCAGTCCCAGCTAGAGACGGGAGGGGGGGATCAGTCCCAGCTAGAGACGGGAGGGGGGATCAGTCCCAGCTAGAGACGGGAGGGGGGATCAGTCCCAGCTAGAGACGGGAGGGGGGGATCAGTCCCAGCTAGAGACGGGAGCGGGGGATCAGTGCCAGCTAGAGACGGGAGGGGGGATCAGTCCCAGCTAGAGACGGGAGGGGGGATCAGTCCCAGCTAGAGACGGGAGGGGGGATCAGTCCCAGCTAAAGACGGGGGGGGGGATCAGTCCCAGCTAGAGACGGGAGGGGGATCAGTCCCAGCTAGAGACGGGAGGGGGATCAGTCCCAGCTAGAGACGGGAGGGGGATCAGTCCCAGCTAGAGACGGGAGGGGCCAGTCCCAGCTAGAGACGGGAGGGGCCAGTCCCAGCTAGAGACCGGAGGGGCCAGTCCCAGCTAGAGACGGGAGGGGCCAGTCCCAGCTAGAGACGGGAGGGGCCAGTCCCAGCTAGAGAGCTCCTTCTAATGGAATGATGTATAAATGAGAACACAGACCAACAGAGAAGACAAGCTCCACCACAAATTACCTGGGAGACTGGGAACCAATGCTCTGGCCCAAGTGGCTTTGGAATGCAGCAATGATCCTCTAATACAAAGATGGCTACTCGGTAGCATCCATTCTTTATTGTCTGCATGGCAGGATACAGCAGCAACACTCTAACGCGTTTTGGCTAAAGAGACGAAACGCGTTTGGCGTGTTACTGCTGTATCCTGGCATGCAGCCAATAAAGAATTGATGCAATGGATGTTTCAGAGTAACCGGCTTCGCTGAAAAATTGGAACGATGGAAACGACGTGTAAAATCAGAAGACCACCAGAACACCAAAGTCAACGTATACATTTATTTTTAAACAATTTATAGATTACGCAACACGGATACAAAAGAAAAAAAAAATAAAAGAAACGTAGAAAGCGTCTGCTTGGCACAGTGACCAGTTCTCGGAACATCTCGTGTTTAATGTGTTTTGTACAGACGGCGAGCCGCGCGTCCTTCTCTGCAGGCGAGGTCTCTGAGGACGCGGCACAGGAATGATCTGAGGGGACATCTACGCTCAACCGTTGTCTTGTGAAGTGTTCGGCCAGTGTACAGAGAGGAGGGGGAGGGGTATCAGAGGCGGATTGGAGGATGAGAAGTCCATAGTGTATATCTGTATATAAAATATTTCAGTGTAACAGGCGGGGGGGAGGGTCTATGTCAGCGTTTCGCCTTTGGTCACCTGTGGAAATAGGAGATACGGATTAAATAAAGAAATATGTAAATAAATCACAGAAGAGCCAGAAAACATAAAATTTATATGAAAGAGCGCTGCGTCACGTCCACAAATTTTCTGAGGTGGGTCACTGAGCCTTCATTTTAAATAAGGCTGCCCGCCACAAACACGCTTCCATTGCTGCACACTGCATTCTGGTGCGATTCAGGCCTTAACCCCTTCACAACCATGCAAAGTGTGACTCACTCCTAAACAGCCTATGTACTGGCCCAGGCTCCCTGACATGTTTCGTCATGCCCACGGGGCTTCGTCAGAGGCCTCTATGATTAAGCCCTGTGGGCAGGGCGAAACACAGAGCTGTAGCCTGGAAAATTCGATCCATCTGTGGGCAATAAAAAAAAACATCTTCAGCCTATAGAAAAGTGGAAGGTGCCCTCATACAAGATGGCCACTGCACTTTTTATTCTGGATATAAAGTCAACGGAAGTGCATCCCTACGCGTTTCATCTTTAAAAGTCAATGTTCTCAGCTCCGCATAGTGGCGGTACTTCACATCCGGAACCAAAATGTGCAGTGGCCATATTGGTTAAGGGCGCCTTCCAAGTTTCTATAGGCTAACGGTTGTGATGGTTATGATGATATGTACAGTTTTAAGAACATGTGTCAAAGCTGCAAAGTTGGTTTGGGATTTAAGGTTTATTTTGACCTAGTCATGAAGGGGTTAAGGTAATGTTCCTGCCCTGTGACCCCCCACCCCCAGGACGCATGGCACCAGCTGGGCTTCTTGATTGATCTGAGGTCAGGTCTAGATCCATAATGTAAATACTTGTAGACGGTATTAGCAGCTCTTTCATATAATGTGGTGACCCTTTTTTTTGGGTCTACTGGCCCTCTAACAAACAAATTCACACAAAAGAGGAGGAAGTCAAACACCTGGACGGTACAATCTGTATGAGACGAGGGGGGTCCATCTGCCAATACAAAGCAGCACAGCAGAGCATGCACACAGATCCATGAGAAAGAACATCAGGCAGCTAAAGGGGACCTGTCATGGCAGCTTCTACACGAGATGAGACTCCTCTACAGCGCTGGAGACCTCCGGGATATGGTGCTAGTTCCAGGCAGGTAACTGCCACTGCTTCCAGATGTCTGGCAGAGCTGGATGGGAGCTTCAGCTGTGAATGGCAGCCATCAGAGTGACCGGTTCTCTTTAAGCTGACAGTATGGTGGAAAGTCAAGGTGAGGGGGTGAAGAAAGACTCATCTGCCCCCCACCATCACCGCCAACCACAATACTAGAATCAGGCGGCATACAAGAAAAAAAAGAAAATCAGTTATTGATGAATAACCTGTCCGTGTACTAACCTACGACATCAACGGGGCCCCATGTAATCAGCGGGTGCAGGATTCCTCTTCTTGCCCCCCTTCCCAAGGTCCAGAGGGTACTACACACACACAAGGCCCCCTCATTTATAAACAATGATACTTTGTATCTCTCTATCTCCCATCTGATCAATGTTTATAAACAATGTTACTTTGTACAAACAGGAGAGATAGAGAGACACAAAGTAACATTTTGGGGTTGCTGTACTAGTATAAGTAATAAGGAATATCTCTGCTGTACATCAGATCAGTGAAAGATGAATTGTGATCAGTCACTAGGACTATAGATTGTATGCCGAGGCATATCGCCCCCTACAGACTATCCCGGGGCAGATCCCAGAAGGATGAAGTCGCTTTATAACCTGAATGTAATGTGGGGCCCCTCAGATCCGACAAATCTTTAGATCGACTTACGACGGAACACACAAAATTAATAGACCCCCCCTCCCCCCAACCTGGTCATTATGGTGCCCTGATGTGGGCGGAGCTCATAACATGACATGGAGAGAGAGAGAGAGAGAGAGCACACGAGTTCTTCATAGTAAATGGATTTTATTGTAATTACTCAGAAAACATCCAAAATCATTATAAAGCGTGCAGAGAGTACAGAATGAGGTCACATGATCACAATCTACACACAGGAAGATATCCAATCACATTCGTGTGTCCAATCCGGACAGACCAATCCAAGTGGAGACAATGTGACAAGCTGAACCCACACCTCCCCCACCCCACCCCTCCCCCACTGCCTACACCCCACACCTCCCCCCCGCCTACACCCCACACCTCCCCATCGCCTACACCCCACACCACCCCATCGCCTACACCCCACACCTCCCCATCGCCTACACCCCACACCACCCCATCGCCTACACCCCACACCACCTCATCGCCTACACCCCACACCTCCCCATCGCCTACACCCCACACCTCCCCATCGCCTACACCCCACACCTCCCCATCGCCTACACCCCACACCACCCCATCGCCTACACCCCACACCACCCCATCGCCTACACCCCACACCACCTCATCGCCTACACCCCACACCTCCCCATCGCCTACACCCCACACCTCCCCATCGCCTACACCCCACACCTCCCCATCGCCTACACCCCACACCACCCCATCGCCTACACCCCACACCACCTCATCGCCTACACCCCACACCTCCCCATCGCCTACACCCCACACCTCCCCATCGCCTACACCCCACACCTCCCCATCGCCTACACCCCACACCTCCCCATCGCCTACACCCCACACCTCCCCATCGCCTACACCCCACACCTCCCCATCGCCTACACCCCACACCTCCCCATCGCCTACACCCCACCGCCTATACCCCACACCTCCCCATCGCCTACACCCCACCGCCTATACCCCACACCTCCCCATCGCCTACACCCCACACCATCCCATCGCCTACACCCCACACCTCCCCATCGCCTACACCCCACCGCCTATACCCCACACCTCCCCATCGCCTACACCCCACACCTCCCCATCGCCTACACCCCACACCTCCCCATCGCCTACACCCCACACCACCCCATCGCCTACACCCCACACCTCCCCATCGCCTACACCCCACACCTCCCCATCGCCTACACCCCACATCTCCCCATCGCCTACACCCCACACCTCCCCATCGCCTACACCCCACACCTCCCCATCGCCTACACCCCACACCTCCCCATCGCCTACACCCCACACCTCCCCATCGCCTACACCCCACCGCCTATACCCCACACCTCCCCATCGCCTACACCCCACACCACCCCATCGCCTACACCCCACACCTCCCCATCGCCTACACCCCACACCACCCCATCGCCTGCACCCCACACCTCCCCATCGCCTACACCCCACACCTCCCCATCGCCTACACCCCACACCACCCCATCGCCTACACCCCACACCTCCCCATCGCCTACACCCCACACCTCCCCATCGCCTACACCCCACCGCCTACACCCCACCTCCCCATCGCCCACACCCCACACCTCCCCATCGCCCACACCCCACACCTCCCCATCACCCACACCCCCCCCAAACCCCCTAAACCCTACCCATCGCCTAAACCCCCCACCACCACCTACACCCCCCCCCCATACCCATCACCTTCACCCCCCCCCAATCACCTACACATTTGCTGGGACTCCCAATGAGGAATGAGGCCAGCTGCCATCTTGTATTGGGATTTCCCAAATCTTGATCAGACTGTACCGCCATCGCAGGGATTGGCATGCGATTACCTGCACTTAGGGGCAATTGTCTGAGCCTGGACCCCCCTTCCCCGGAGTCTCCTCACGGCCGCCTCCTGACTATCTCAGCCCCGACCTCTGCCAGCACATTGTCTGTATAAATGTATTTTGGCACTTCATATTTTGCAGCACAGAAGTCACACAGGTGCTGAGCCTGGATGGCGAGGGATAGAGAAAGGGTTAATTAGGGTCAGGTTGACGGTGGGGTCGGGTTTGACGGTGGGGTCGGTTTGACGGTGGGGTCGGGTTGACGGTGGGGTCGGGTTGACGGTGGGGGTCGGGTTGTCGGTGGGGTCGGGTTGTCGGTGGGGTCGGGTTGTCGGTGGGGTCGGGTTGTCGGTGGGCGGGGGCTGGGTTGTCGGTGGGCGGGGGCTGGGTTGTCGGTGGGCGGGGGCTGGGTTGTCGGTGGGCGGGGGCTGGGTTGTCGGTGGGTTGGTCGGGTTGTCAGTGGGCGGGGGTCGGGTTGTCAGTGGGTGGGGGTCGGGTTGTCAGTGGGCGGGGGTCGGGTTGATTCATTAGTAATCATGGCGATGGCGGAATTGTGCCGTTAGCATTACAGGAAATTCACTTCTATCACATCCCCCAATACCCCCCATCAAATCTAACCGACAAACTCTACCAGTTATAGGGGGATCTTCAATATATTATATACACATTCAGGCTGCACTCCGCACTGCAGCTCAGTGTAATGTGAACTCCCAACGCATGCGGAGTGATGTCATCCTGACCCCTGGCCAATCAAAACAGCCAAAGATGAGGTTCCCGAAAGAAGGTCGGTGATGGAGCTCCAGGACACTACATTGCTGAAGTTCTGCTTTAACTTTTTTTTTTGCTTTCGCAACAAGCTTTACTGACAGTAGACAAGGCCAAACATCCCCTTCCCTGCCAGACATGACTAAGCCCATATGGCGGGTGAAACGAGTCGGGGGGGAGGAGCCACATCTGGCAGGGAAGGATGTTTCTGACTGAGCTTGATGCAATTCAGTGCAATGCATTCATCTCTCCCCACCCAATCCTGGCATCCCCTTAAGTGCTCTTATGCCTTGGGGGGAGGGGGAGGGTCAGGACAGACTTCCCAATCATTTCTATATTTCTAATCTGACATAGGTACATATATAGAATCCGACACCTCAACCCAAAAAGTCAAATATTGGAAGAGAATTGGGGTGGGATCAGGACGGTGCCAACAGATAATAGAAACCAAGAAGAGTTCAAATAAAAATGTATTATAAACAGTTAAAAAAATCGAATCAGACCGTTGCGTTTCATTGTACATTTCCATTTGGGTGGTCATACAGGTAAAATTCAGGCTGTACAAAAGGTTATATGTCTGTGTGACATCCCGACATGTTTCGCCTATTTGGCTTCATCAAGGGATTATCAAACCAACCAGAAGATACAAAGAAGTCCCCAAAAAAGATCACCACCGTACTCAGGACCAAGACAGAGAGAAGCGACCAGGTTGGAAAGTACTGAGGGTGAACACAGGAGGGCGCCTGCGAATAGGAGAACGCATCCAAATGGAATGGATTGGGTATTGCTTGCAGAGGGAAAAGTAATGTTTTCAGGTTCCCTCCTGTGTCCACAATCAGTACTTTCCAACCTGGTGGGTATGTGTCCTCTGTGGCTGCACAGTGCCCCCTCTCTGTCCTGGTCCTGAGTACGGTGGGGGTCTTTTTTGGGTTCTTTGTATCTTCCGGTTGGTTCGATAATTCCCTGATGAAGCCAAACAGGCGAAACATGTCGGGATGTCACACGAACATATAACCTTTTGTACAGCCTGAATTTTACCCGTATGACCACCCAAATGGAAATGTACAATGAACACAACGATCTGATTAGCTTTTTAAACTATGTTAATAATAAATGTTATATTTGAACTACTCTTGGTTTCTATTATCTGTTGGCACCGTCATAACCCCACCACAATTCTCTTCTGATACTTCCCAATCATGTGACTGCTGTGATTGGCTCTCACAGGGGGTCACATGATCAGGAGCCCGTGCATTATGTGAGCTGCAAAAGCTGAATCTGACACACATGTGCGGCAACAAAAAGGGTGGAGCCTGAATGCCCACGAGCTGCACGTGTGCGCCACTGGGCGGGGTCAATGTGTCTGCTCACTGCTCCCTCCCGGCAAAGGGACTGAGCGGTCAGATTCTCAGTCCCCACCATCGGTACGGTTCCTGGGACCGCTACCATAGCCAATCACAGTGGTCACATGATTGCCGAACCCCGCCCCCCCAGGACTTCAAAAAAGGGATGCCGGGGCAGGAAGGAAGTTGTTGAGCAGAGTATGGCAGAGGGGGGTATCAAAGCTCCGCCCCCCATGGCTGGTTGTCACCGCCGGGTTGTACAGGGCGGTGACGTTTGTAAACGTTTGTGAAGGGGGATCTTCAAACATTCTGATTGTCACAAACTCTCCTACGATCGACCTTCCTTCCCGGAACTTATAGAATAATAAACATTGTATCACTATCACCTCCGAACAGATACATTTTAGCAGCCCAAAATAACAAAATAATTCAGTTTTTTACAAAAACATTCAGACAATTGTGCGGAGAACTGGAAGCACGCGGCAGATCTGGGGAGGAGTAGAAGGACGGCGGCGGAGGCGGTGCCATGCAGCTCTGGGTGGGGGAGGGGTTCATGCAGCACAACAATTATTCTACAACCGTCACCATTCCGGAAGGGGAAGCGTAAAAAAAAAAAAAAAAAAACATAAAAGAAACAGATGAAAAAAAGGTGAGATAGTGAGAGCAACTGAACAAATTATAGACCAACAGCACATCCCCGCTCCATGCATGCGCAGCCGCAAGCGATGGCCTCAGTGTGGCGATGGGTAAAGCGGAACTCCGGGCACAACCTATTTATAGCGGGAATCGTTCGTCAAGGACTCGGCTCAGCGGAAGTTTGATTGGAATTCCTCAATCCTCCATGTAAACGGGCAGCCGAGACCTCGCTTCCCTCTCTGCATGACCGGATGTGTCACTTTCATTGTGGGCGGAGCTGGGCGGGGTGTTCTCTGTCACACCGGAACAATAAAGTTGATCTTTTCGTTTTTTTTTTTTTTGTTTTTTTTATTTGGAAACAGCAGCTTTATTGCCCGGCGTGGAGTACAGAGGGAGGGAACCAAACCACACAGCACTAGACCGACCCTATCAGACACCAGCTAAGGGGGCGGGGACAGGAAAAATGATTTCCCTGACACCGCCCACCCTACACTACCAATGCATTGTGGGAGATGTAGTCCGATGTGGACCCGTGTCAGGAGAGATAGGCAGTGCCACACAGGACCCTCCCCTGATTGAAGGTTTTTGAGTCGCCAGCTAATACCGGATTAAAGGGGTGTTCCAGACGTTTTTTTTTTTTGTTTTTTTTTTTTAAACGTCAGGAACTACAAACACTATAGCTGCTGACTTTTAATAAGGGCACTTACCTGTCCAGCGAGCCCGCGATGTCGCCGCCCCCCTCCCCCCGAGGCCGATCCATCCATCGGATTGGGTGCCGCCATTGCAACTAATGGAAGCCGGCAGTGGAGCCTTGCGGCTTCACTGCCCGTTTCGTGCTGCGCTTTGTGAATGGCCCCGTCGTCTTCTGGGACACGCCCACACAGGTCCCAGAAGACGACGGGGGGAGCTCACCGAAGAGGAGGAAGTGACGGAACAGCTCCGCGGAATAGGAAGAGGCAGATTAGGAAGACTGCCTAGCAACAAGGATTTCTGGTAAGTAAAAACTATTTTTTTCTATGTTTAATTTATTTCAAAGAAAATTTTAATGTATAAAATGTTTTTTAGGGTGGACCTCCGCTTAAAAAAGAAAAAAAAAAAAAAAAAAAAAGATATATTTTGGGGCCCATTAAAGTAGCAACTAAAACATTGACTAACCACTAGACCTGCCCCCCCCGATGGGAAGTGGATAAAGCAGCTCCCTGCGGGCGGAGTCAGCAGACTGGGCGGAGTCAGCAGACTGGGCGGAGTCAGCCCGCGGTGTGTATAGAGCTTTACATCAGCTACACCACCTTGATCCATAGATGTAGAACATTCCAGACGGATCATCCATAGTATGGGGGAGGGGGGAGAACATTTTAAATGGAATGAAAGGGTCTGCGGGGGACGTAGTAAGATGTGCGGGGGAAGGGGGGGTGGCGGGGGCTTCAACATGCAAGATGGATGCTGAAAGCAGCTGCCATGATATAAATGATAATAGATGGGGCAGTTGTTGGGGTGATACAGGAAAGGAGGGGCTGTCAGGAGGGAACTAGAGGAGCCGTCATCTTCATCCTTCCCCTACAGAGGACAACTCTGGGGAGATAAGAGTCTCGGGGAGGACGACGGCCCCGGAGATCTCCAGAGTTCTCACCAATGGTGGCTCTCGTATTTCTCTCCTGACAGGTCCTCTTTATTGGGGTGACGGATGGATATGGGGTACAGCGGCTGCACCTACCCGAGCTTCAATGTATTCGATCCGCCTCTCCAGAGCCGTCAGCTTCTCGTTCAATGTCGCCAGTCGGGAACGGCAGGACATGTCTTATAGGGAGAGAAAAGACGTCAGATCCGTGTCCAACCAGACCAACACCCCACCCGTTGTCCAACCAGATCCCCCAACACCCAACCAGACCCTCCCACACCCCAGCCCGTGTCCAACCAGACCCCCCAACACACACCCAATCAGACCCCCAACACCCCACCCGTGTCCAACCAGATCCCCCCAACACCCCACCCGTGTCCAACCAGATCCCCCCAACACCCCACCCGTGTCCAACCAGACCCCCCAACACCCCACCTGTGTCCAACCAGACCCCCAACACCCAACCAGACTCCCAACACCCCACCCGTGTCCAACCAGACCCCCCCAACACCCGTGTCCAACCAGACCCCCAACACCCCACCCGTGTCCAACCAGATCCCCCCAACACCCCACCCGTGCCCAACCAGACCCCCCAACACCCCACCTGTGTCCAACCAGACCCCCAACACCCAACCAGACTCCCAACACCCCACCCGTGTCCAACCAGATCCCCCAACACCCCACCAGACCCCCCAACACCCCCACCAACACCCCACCCTTGTCCAACCAGACCCCCAACACCCAACCAGATCCCCCAACACCCCACCCGTGTCCAACCAGACCCTCAACACCCCACCCGTGTCTAACCAGATCCCCCAACACCCAACCAGACCCCCCCAACACCCCACCCGTGTCTAACCAGATCCCCCATCACCCAACCAGACTCCCAACACCCAACCAGACCCCCAACACCCCACCCGTGTCCAACCAGACCCCCCAACCAGATCCCCCAACACCCCACCCGTGTCCAACCAGATCCCCCAACACCCCACCCGTGTCCAACCAGATCCCCCAACACCCCACCCGTGTCCAACCAGATCCCCCAACACCCCACCCGTGTCCAACCAGATCCCCCAACACCCCACCCGTGTCCAACCAGATCCCCCAGACTCCCAACACCCCACCCGTGTCCAACCAGATCCCCAACACCCAACCAGACCCCCAACACCCCACCTGTGTCCAACCAGATCCCCCAAGACACAACCAGATCCCCCAACACCCCACCTGTGTCCAACCAGATCCCCCAACACCCAACCAGACCCCCCAACACCCCACCCGTGTCCAACCAGACCCCCAACCAGATCCCCCAACACCCAACCAGACCCCCCAACACCCCACCTGTGTCCAACCAGATCCCCCAACACCCCACCCGTGTCCAACCAGACACTCAACACCCCACCCGTGTCCAACCAGATCCCCCAACACCCCACCCGTGTCCAACCAGACCCTCAACACCCCACCCGTGTCCAACCAGACCCTCAACACCCCACCCGTGTCCAACCAGATCCTCCAACACCCAACCAGACTCCCAACACCCCACCCGTGTCCAACCAGATCCCCCAACACCCCACCCGTGTCCAACCAGACCCCCAACACCCCACCCGTGTCCAACCAGATCCCCAACGCCCAACCAGATCCCCCAACACCCACCCGTGTCCAACCAGATCCCCCAACACCCAACCAGATCCCCCAACACCCCACCCGTGTCCAACCAGATCCCCCAACACCCAACCAGACCCCCCCAACACCCCACCCGTGCCCAACCAGATCCCCCAACACCCAACCAGACCCCCCAACACCCCACCCGTGTCCAACCAGATCCCCCAAACCCAACCAGACCCCCCAACACCCCACCCGTGTCCAACCAGATCCCCCAACACCCCACCCGTGTCCAACCAGATCCCCCAACACCCCACCCGTGTCCAACCAGATCCCCCCCAACACCCCACCCGTGCCCAACCAGACCCCCCAACACCCCACCTGTGTCCAACCAGACCCCCCAACACCCAACCAGACTCCCAACACCCCACCCGTGTCCAACCAGACCCCCAACACCCAACCAGACTCCCAACACCCCACCCGTGTCCAACCAGATCCCCCAACACCCCACCAGACCCCCCAACACCCCACCACACCCCCAACACCCCACCCTTGTCCAACCAGACCCCCAACACCCAACCAGATCCCCCAACACCCCACCCGTGTCTAACCAGATCCCCCATCACCCAACCAGACTCCCAACACCCAACCAGACCCCCAACACCCAACCAGACCCCCAACACCCCACCCGTGTCCAACCAGACCCCCAACCAGATCCCCCAACACCCAACCAGACCCCTCAACACCCCACCCGTGTCCAACCAGATCCCCCAACACCCCACCCGTGTCCAACCAGATCCCCCAACACCCCACCCGTGTCCAACCAGATCCCCCAACACCCCACCCGTGTCCAACCAGATCCCCCAACACCCCACCCGTGTCCAACCAGATCCCCCAACACCCCACCCGTGTCCAACCAGATCCCCCAGACTCCCAACACCCCACCCGTGTCCACCCAGATCCCCCAACACCCAACCAGACCCCCAACACCCCACCTGTGTCCAACCAGATCCCCCAACACCCCACCTGTGTCCAACCAGATCCCCCAACACCCAACCAGACCCCCCAACACCCCACCTGTGTCCAACCAGATCCCCCAACACCCCACCCGTGTCCAACCAGACACTCAACACCCCACCCGTGTCCAACCAGATCCCCCAACACCCCACCCGTGTCCAACCAGATCCCCCAACACCCCACCCGTGTCCAACCAGACCCTCAACACCCCACCCGTGTCCAACCAGACCCTCAACACCCCACCCGTGTCCAACCAGATCCTCCAACACCCAACCAGACTCCCAACACCCCACCCGTGTCCAACCAGATCCCCCAACACCCCACCCGTGTCCAACCAGACCCCCCAACACCCCACCCGTGTCCAACCAGACCCTCAACACCCAACCAGACTCCCAACACCCCACCCGTGTCCAACCAGACCCCCAACACCCCACCCGTGTCCAACCAGATCCTCCAACACCCAACCAGACTCCCCACACCCCACCCGTGTCCAACCAGATCTCCCAACACCCAACCAGATCCCCCAACATCCCACCAGACCCCCCAACACCCCACCCTTGTCCAATCAGACCCTCAACACCCAACCAGATCCCCCAACACCCCACCCGTGTCCAACCAGACCCTCAACACCCCACCCGTGCCCAACCAGATCCCCCAACACCCAACCAGACCCCCCCAACACCCCACCCGTGCCCAACCAGATCCCCCAACACCCAACCAGACTCCCAACACCCCACCCGTGTCCAACCAGATCCCCCAGACTCCCAACACCCCACCCGTGTCCAACCAGATCCCCCAACACCCCACCTGTGTCCAACCAGATCCCCCAACACCCAACCAGACCCCCAACACCCCACCCGTGTCCAATCAGATCCCCCAACACCCCACCTGTGTCCAACCATATCCCCCAACACCCAACCAGACCCCCCAACACCCCACCCGTGTCCAACCAGACCCCCAACCAGATCCCCCAACACCCAACCAGACCCCCCAACACCCCACCTGTGTCCAACCAGATCCCCCAACACCCCACCCGTGTCCAACCAGACCCTCAACACCCCACCCGTGTCCAACCAGATCCCCCAACACCCAACCAGACTCCCAACACCCCACCCGTGTCCAACCAGATCCCCCAACACCCAACCAGACCCCCAACACCCCACCCGTGTCCAACCAGACCCCCAACCAGATCCCCCAACACCCCACCCGTGTCCAACCAGATCCCCAACACCCCACCCGTGTCCAACCAGATCCCCAACACCCCACCCGTGTCCAACCAGATCCCCCAACACCCCACCCGTGTCCAACCAGATCCCCCAACACCCCACCCGTGTCCAACCAGATCCCCCAACACCCCACCCGTGTCCAACCAGATCCCCCAACACCCAACCAGATCCCCCAACACCCCCCCGTGTCCAACCAGATCCCCCAACACCCAACCAGACCCCCCCAACACCCCACCCGTGTCCAACCAGATCCCCCAACACCCCACCCGTGTCCAACCAGCACACGGGTGTCCAACCAGACCCCCAACACCCAACCTCCCAACACCCCACCCGTGTCCAATCAGACCCCAACACCCCACCCGTGTCCAACCAAACCCCCCAACACCCCACCCGTGTCCAACCGGATCCCCCAACACCCCCAAAACATCCCCACCCGTGTCCAACCAGATCCCCCAACACCCCCAAAACATCCCCACCCGTGTCCAACCAGACCCCCCCCAACACCCCACCCGTGTCCAACCAGATCCCCCAACACCCCACCCGTGTCCAACCAGATCCCCCAACACCCCACCCGTGTCCAACCAGATCCCCCAACACCCCACCCGTGTCCAACCAGATCCCCCAACACCCAACCAGACTCCCAACACCCCACCCGTGTCCAACCAGATCCCCCAACACCCAACCAGACTCCCAACACCCCACCCGTGTCCAACCAGATCCCCCAACACCCAACCAGACTCCCAACACCCCACCCGTGTCCAACCAGATCCCCCAACACCCAACCAGACCCCCAACACCCCACCCGTGTCCAACCAGACCCCCAACCAGATCCCCCAACACCCCACCCGTGTCCAACCAGATCCCCCAACACCCCACCCGTGTCCAACCAGACCCTCAACACCCCACCCGTGTCCAACCAGATCCCCCAACACCCCACCCGTGTCCAACCAGACCCTCAACACCCCACCCGTGTCCAACCAGATCCCCCAACACCCCACCCGTGTCCAACCAGATCCCCCAGACTCCCAACACCCCACCTGTGTCCAACCAGATCCCCCAACACCCAACCAGACCCCCAACACCCCATCTGTGTCCAACCAGATCCCCCAACACCCAACCAGATCCCCCAACACCCCACCCTTGTCCAACCAGATCCCCCAACACCCAACCAGACCCCCAACACCCCACCCGTGTCCAACCAGACCCCCAACCAGATCCCCCAACACCCCACCCATGTCCAACCAGATCCCCCAACACCCAACCAGACCCCCAACACCCCATCTGTGTCCAACCAGATCCCCCAACACCCAACCAGATCCCCCAACACCCCACCCTTGTCCAACCAGACCCCCAACACCCAACCAGATCCCCCAACACCCCACCCGTGTCCAACCAGATCCCCCAACACCCAACCAGACCCCCAACACCCCACCCGTGTCCAACCAGACCCCCAACCAGATCCCCAACACCCCACCCGTGTCCAACCAGATCCCCCAACACCCCACCCGTGTCCAACCAGATCCCCCAACACCCCACCCGTGTCCAACCAGATCCCCCCCAACACCCCACCCGTGTCCAACCAGATCCCCCAACACCCCACCCGTGTCCAACCAGATCCCCCCCAACACCCACCCGTGTCCAACCAGATCCCCCAACACCCCACCCGTGTCCAACCAGATCCCCCAACACCCCACCCGTGTCCAACCAGATCCCCCAACACCCCACCCGTGTCCAACCAGATCCCCCAACACCCCACCCGTGTCCAACCAGATCCCCCAACACCCACCCGTGTCCAACCAGATCCCCCAACACCCCACCCGTGTCCAACCAGATCCCCCAACACCCCACCCGTGTCCAACCAGATCCCCCAACACCCCACCCGTGTCCAACCAGATCCCCCAACACCCCACCCGTGTCCAACCAGATCCCCCAACACCCCACCCGTGTCCAACCAGATCCCCCAACACCCCACCCGTGTCCAACCAGATCCCCCAACACCCCACCCGTGTCCAACCAGATCCCCCAACACCCCACCCGTGTCCAACCAGATCCCCCAACACCCCACCCGTGTCCAACCAGATCCCCCAACACCCCACCCGTGTCCAACCAGATCCCCCAACACCCCACCCGTGTCCAACCAGATCCCCCAACACCCCACCCGTGTCCAACCAGATCCCCCAACACCCCACCCGTGTCCAACCAGATCCCCCAACACCCCACCCGTGTCCAACCAGATCCCCCAACACCCCACCCGTGTCCAACCAGATCCCCCAACACCCCACCCGTGTCCAACCAGATCCCCCAACACCCCACCCGTGTCCAACCAGATCCCCCAACACCCCACCCGTGTCCAACCAGATCCCCCAACACCCCACCCGTGTCCAACCAGATCCCCCAACACCCCACCCGTGTCCAACCAGATCCCCCAACACCCCACCCGTGTCCAACCAGATCCCCCAACACCCCACCCGTGTCCAACCAGATCCCCCAACACCCCACCCGTGTCCAACCAGATCCCCCAACACCCCACCCGTGTCCAACCAGATCCCCCAACACCCCACCCGTGTCCAACCAGATCCCCCAACACCCCACCCGTGTCCAACCAGATCCCCCAACACCCCACCCGTGTCCAACCAGATCCCCCAACACCCCACCCGTGTCCAACCAGATCCCCCAACACCCCACCCGTGTCCAACCAGATCCCCCAACACCCCACCCGTGTCCAACCAGAACCCCCAACACCCCACCCGTGTCCAACCAGAACCCCCAACACCCCACCCGTGTCCAACCAGATCCCCCAACACCCCACCCGTGTCCAACCAGATCCCCCAACACCCCACCCGTGTCCAACCAGATCCCCCAACACCCAACCAGATCCCCCAACACCCCACCCGTGTCCAACCAGACCCCCAACACCCAACCAGATCCCCCAACACCCCACCCGTGTCCAACCAGCACACGGGTGTCCAACCAGACCCCCAACACCCAACCTCCCAACACCCCACCCGTGTCCAATCAGACCCCAACACCCCACCAGACCTCCCAACACCCCACCCGTGTCCAACCAAACCCCCCAACACCCCACCCGTGTCCAACCGGATCCCCCAACACCCCCAAAACATCCCCACCCGTGTCCAACCAGATCCCCCAACACCCCCAAAACATCCCCACCCGTGTCCAACCAGACCCCCCCAACACCCCACCCGTGTCCAACCAGATCCCCCAACACCCCACCCGTGTCCAACCAGACCCCCCCCAACACCCCACCCGTGTCCAACCAGATCCCCCAACACCTCATGTGCCCCGTGAAAATGCCTAATGTAACTCTCTACCACCCAGAGACACCCCCATACATCCTCCCCCACACCCCCTCTACTACCCACAGACACCCCCCACACCCCCTCTACTACCCACAGACACCCCCCACACCCCCTCTACTACCCACAGACACCCCCCACACCCCCCTCTACTACCCACAGACACCCCCCACACCCCCTCTACTACCCACAGACACCCCCCACACCCCCTCTACTACCCACAGACACCCCCCACACCCCCTCTACTACCCACAGACACCCCCCACACCCCCTCTACTACCCACAGACACCCCCCACACCCCCTCTACTACCCACAGACACCCCCCACACCCCCTCTACTACCCACAGACACCCCCCACACCCCCTCTACTACCCACAGACACCCCCCACACCCCCTCTACTACCCACAGACACCCCCACACCCCCTCTACTACCCACAGACACCCCCCACACCCCCTCTACTACCCACAGACACCCCCCACACCCCCTCTACTACCCACAGACACCCCCCACACCCCCTCTACTACCCACAGACACCCCCACACCCCCTCTACTACCCACAGACACCCCCCACACCCCCTCTACTACCCACAGACACCCCCCACACCCCCTCTACTACCCACAGACACCCCCCACACCCCCTCTACTACCCACAGACACCCCCCACACCCCTCTACTACCCACAGACACCCCCCACACCCCTCTACTACCCACAGACACCCCCCACACCCCCTCTACTACCCCACAGACACCCCCACACCCCTCTACTACCCACAGACACCCCCCACACCCCCTCTACTACCCACAGACACCCCCCACACCCCCTCTACTACCCACAGACACCCCCCACACCCCCTCTACTACCCACAGACACCCCCCACACCCCCTCTACTACCCACAGACACCCCCCACACCCCCTCTACTACCCACAGACACCCCCCACACCCCTCTACTACCCACAGACACCCCCACACCCCCTCTACTACCCACAGACACCCCCCACACCCCCTCTACTACCCACAGACACCCCCCACACCCCTCTACTACCCACAGACACCCCCTCTACTACCCACAGACACCCCCCACACCCCTCTACTACCCACAGACACCCCCACACCCCTCTACTACCCACAGACACCCCCCACACCCCCTCTACTACCCACAGACACCCCCCACACCCCCTCTACTACCCACAGACACCCCCCACACCCCCCTCTACTACCCACAGACACCCCCCACACCCCCTCTACTACCCACAGACACCCCCCACACCCCCTCTACTACCCACAGACACCCCCCACACCCCCTCTACTACCCACAGACACCCCCCACACCCCCTCTACTACCCACAGACACCCCCCACACCCCCTCTACTACCCACAGACACCCCCACACCCCCTCTACTACCCACAGACACCCCCCACACCCCTCTACTACCCACAGACACCCCCCACACCCCCTCTACTACCCACAGACACCCCCCACACCCCTCTACTACCCACAGACACCCCCCACACCCCCTCTACTACCCACAGACACCCCCCACACCCCCTCTACTACCCACAGACACCCCCCACACCCCCTCTACTACCCACAGACACCCCCCACACCCCCTCTACTACCCACAGACACCCCCCACACCCCTCTACTACCCACAGACACCCCCCACACCCCCTCTACTACCCACAGACACCCCCCACACCCCCTCTACTACCCACAGACACCCCCACACCCCCTCTACTACCCACAGACACCCCCCACACCCCTCTACTACCCACAGACACCCCCCACACCCCTCTACTACCCACAGACACCCCCACACCCCCTCTACTACCCACAGACACCCCCCACACCCCCTCTACTACCCACAGACACCCCCCACACCCCCTCTACTACCCACAGACACCCCCCACACCCCCTCTACTACCCACAGACACCCCCCACACCCCCTCTACTACCCACAGACACCCCCCACACCCCCTCTACTACCCACAGACACCCCCCACACCCCCTCTACTACCCACAGACACCCCCCACACCCCTCTACTACCCACAGACACCCCCCACACCCCTCTACTACCCACAGACACCCCCCACACCCCTCTACTACCCACAGACACCCCCCACACCCCTCTACTACCCACAGACACCCCCACACCCCTCTACTACCCACAGACACCCCCCACACCCCTCTACTACCCACAGACACCCCCCACACCCCCTCTACTACCCAGAGACACCCCCCACACCCCTCTACTACCCAGAGACACCCCCACACCCCTCTACTACCCAGAGACACCCCCCACACCCCTCTACTACCCACAGACACCCCCCACACCCCCTCTACTACCCACAGACACCCCCCACACCCCTCTACTACCCACAGACACCCCCCACACCCCCTCTACTACCCACAGACACCCCCCACACCCCCTCTACTACCCACAGACACCCCCCACACCCCCTCTACTACCCACAGACACCCCCCACACCCCCTCTACTACCCACAGACACCCCCCACACCCCCTCTACTACCCACAGACACCCCCCACACCCCCTCTACTACCCACAGACACCCCCCACACCCCTCTACTACCCACAGACACCCCCCACACCCCCTCTACTACCCACAGACACCCCCCACACCCCCTCTACTACCCACAGACACCCCCCACACCCCCTCTACTACCCACAGACACCCCCCACACCCCCTCTACTACCCACAGACACCCCCCACACCCCCTCTACTACCCACAGACACCCCCCACACCCCTCTACTACCCACAGACACCCCCCACACCCCTCTACTACCCACAGACACCCCCCACACCCCTCTACTACCCACAGACACCCCCCACACCCCTCTACTACCCACAGACACCCCCCACACCCCTCTACTACCCACAGACACCCCCCACACCCCCTCTACTACCCAGAGACACCCCCCACACCCCTCTACTACCCAGAGACACCCCCCACACCCCCTCTACTACCCACAGACACCCCCCACACCCCCTCTACTACCCACAGACACCCCCCACACCCCCTCTACTACCCACAGACACCCCCCACACCCCCTCTACTACCCACAGACACCCCCCACACCCCCTCTACTACCCACAGACACCCCCCACACCCCTCTACTACCCACAGACACCCCCCACACCCCTCTACTACCCACAGACACCCCCCACACCCCTCTACTACCCACAGACACCCCCCACACCCCTCTACTACCCACAGACACCCCCCACACCCCTCTACTACCCACAGACACCCCCCACACCCCTCTACTACCCACAGACACCCCCCACACCCCCTCTACTACCCAGAGACACCCCCCACACCCCTCTACTACCCAGAGACACCCCCCACACCCCTCTACTACTCAGAGACACCCCCCACACCCCCTCTACTACCCACAGACACCCCCCACACCCCTCTACTACCCAGAGACACCCCCCACACCCCCTCTACTACCCACAGACACCCCCCACACCCTCTCAGCCCCAGGTGGTCCCATTGACCTCCCGGGACTTCCGCATACACCCCCTGTGGCCCCTCAGGCCCGGTTCCGGTCACACCCTCGGGCGGCTCACCGAAGGAGTTGAGGAAGTCGGCGATCTTCTTGATGCTGCTGGTGATCACCTCGATGTATTCCCGGTTCGCCCAGTCCTGGTGGATCTCTCTCTGCACCGGGTCCTCCTGGCTGGCCATCTTCCTCCTCCCGTCTGCCTGTCACCACACAGCGCCACCTACCGGACACCCCGCCGACATCTTCCTCCCCCCGCGGAGGCCCCGCCGGCCATCTTGGAAGCGGGCACGGCAGCCAATCACAGGACGCATCGTCCTCTCGCTTACTGGCAGAACTGACGCTACGCAGAACGCGGAGGCCATCTTGGATACGGGAGGCGCTCCCCTGGGCTCGGAGCTGCGTCCATGTTGCAAACGGGCAGCAATGAATGACGCACGGCGCGGCCACCATCTTGGAAGCGGGCAGACCACACAAGACGCCATCTTTGACAGGGGCAAAGAAAGGGAAGCCATAGAAAGCACAAAATATGACACAGACCCAATCCAGCCTCCCCCTCACCCCCCACCCCTCATATATAACAATGTTTTCATATAAAATAGCATTGAGCGATTGTTTCATTATATCGGATTGATCAATAAGGCGAGAGAATTGTAGACAATGTGTGGCCGCGGTGCTCCGCCTTCATTTTATGGTTTTATTTCTCTGCTCACCAATCAATTGCCGGCAATCTCTAATATTGTGAAATACCCACAATGCCTCTCACAGGTCATGTGATCTTTGGGGCTCATTCACATCATCAGCGTGTCGTAACACCCCAATGTGACGCCATTCCCCTTCCGCCCCCCTCCCCCCAGCAACGCACCACCACAAAATATATATATCCATTTACTGACCCCGCCAGGCTTTTGCGTTTACATGGAACAATCAGTATTTGTTTTTTGGAAAAACACTTAAAGAGGAACTGCGGTCTGCTGACATCATTTGTAATTTAAACATCTTTGCCGTTCTGAAGCTTCCCTCCAACCACTTTGCATATTATTTTATATATATTGTGATTCTGTACTTACCAAATATGCTGCAGAAATCTCCCTCCAACAAGTCTGGCGGCAGCCATGTTAACTGTGGGCAGATGAAGCTGCTGCCTGTTCACTTCCTGGATTTACACAGAGGCACACCTCCAGCTCTGCAGCTCTCACTGGCCCTCTTATGACTCCTCCCCCTCCCTTCCTGGTAAACTCTCAGGAGAGAGAGAGAGAGCTGTGATGTCATAAGCCGAGACTAATGACCAGACAGGAAACAGGAAGTGGGCTGTATGAGGGATTTACTGGCAGAAAAATAAATGTTTTACTATCCAAAGATAAAACAACAAGAAGAGGAGAAGATTTAATGGATGGAAAGATGACTGAAGTTCACACCACATGCAGTCTAGTTAGGGTTGCCACCCGTACGGGATTGACCCGGACGGTACGGGTTTGGCAACTTGTGCCCAGGTTTCTGTCCCCTGGAAACCCACAACATATATCCAGGGCCTCTGTGTCCGGGTTGTCCCGTCCTCCGCCCCGTACCTCTGTGTTTACTATGTGTGGGGCCGGCGGCTGTGCGCCTATCTGCTCCTCTCCTACACTTGTCTGTGTAAGAGCGCCCCCTCACCTCATGGAGCCCCGCCCTCTTCCTGCTCCACCACAGCTGGGGAGACGAGATATTGAGGTGACCGGGAGCCCGAGATCTCCTCCGCACAGCGGGAACCCAAAGGTATGATCGCAGCCCCACTCCTTCTCTGTCAGCCCCCCTCCTCTCTGTCAGCCCTCCTTCCACTCTGTCAGCCCCCCCTCCTCTGTCAGCCCCCCCTTCTCTGTTAGCTCCCCTCCTCTCTGTCAGCCCCCTCCTCTCTGTTAGCTCCCCTCCTCTCTGTCAGCCCCCCTCCTCTCTGTTAGCTCCCCTCCTCTCTGTCAGCCCCCCTCCTCTCTGTCAGCCCCCCCTCCTCTCTGTCAGCCCCCCTCCTGTCACCCCCCTACTCTCTGTCAGCCCCCTTCCTCTCCGTCAGCCCCCCTTCCTCTCCGTCAGCCCCCCTCCTCTCTGTCAGCCCCCCCTCCTCTCTGTCAGCCCCCCCTCCTCTCTGTCAGCCCCCCTCCTCTGTCATCCCCTCCTCCTCTGTCAGCCCCCCTCATCCTCTGTCAGCCCCCCTCCTCTGTCAGCCCCCCCTTCTCTGTCAGCCCCCTCCTCCTCTGTCAGGCCCCCTTCCACTCTGTCAGCCCCCCTCCTCTGTCAGCCCCCCTCCTCCTCTGTCAGCCCCCCTACTCTCTGTCAGCCCCCTCCTCTGTCAGCCCCCCTCCTCTGTCAGCCCCCCTCCTCTGTCATCCCCTCCTCCTCTGTCAGCCCCCCTCATCCTCTGTCAGCCCCCCTCCTCTGTCAGCCCCCCTCCTCTGTCAGCCCCCCTCCTCCTCTGTCAGGCCCCCTTCCACTCTGTCAGCCCCCCTCCTCTGTCAGCCCCCCTCCTCTGTCAGCCTCCCTCCTCCTCTGTCAGGCCCCCTTCCACTCTGTCAGCCCCCCTCCTCTGTCAGCCCCCCTCCTCTGTCAGCCTCCCTCCTCCTCTGTCAGGCCCCCTTCCACTCTGTCAGCCCCCCTCCTCTGTCAGCCCCCCTCCTCTGTCAGCCTCCCTCCTCCTCTGTCAGGCCCCCTTCCACTCTGTCAGCCCCCCTCCTCTGTCAGCCCCCCTCCTCCTCTGTCAGCCCCCCTCCTCTGTCAGCCCCCTCCTCTCTGTCAGCCCCCTCTTCTCTGTCAGCCCCCCCTCCTCTGTCAGCCCCCCTCCTCTCTGTCAGCCCCCCTCCTCTCTGTCAGCCCCCCCTCCTCTCGTCAGCCCTCCTCCTCTCTGTCAGCCCCCCTCCTGTCACCCCCCCTCCTCTCTGTCAGCCCCCCTCCTGTCACCCCCCTCCTCTCTGTCAGCCCACCTCCTCTCCGTCAGCCCCCCTCCTGTCACCCCCCTCCTCTCTGTCAGCCCCCCCTCCTGTCACCCCCCTCCTCTCTGTCAGCCCCCCTCCTCTCTGTCAGCCCCCCTCCTCTCCGCTGTCCCCCCATACTACACCAGGAGACCTCCTCCCACCCCCCAAAATGACACTGGGAGGCTCCCCACCAAACATTACACACTTCATATACACTATATTGTACATTACACATGCCTGCTTTATATGCAATTGGCTACACCCTCTGTTCACCGCTGCTACGGATGGAGATATGGATGGATGGAGACATGGATGGATGGAGACATGGATGGAGATATGGATGGGGACATGGGTGGAGATATGGATAGGGACATGGATGGAGACATGGATGGAGACATGGATGGAGACATGGATGGAGATATGGATGGATGGAGACATGGATGGAGATATGGATGGATGGAGACATGGATGGATGGAGACATGGATGGAGATATGGATGGGGACATGGGTGGAGATATGGATAGGGACATGGATGGAGACATGGATGGAGACATGGATGGAGACATGGATGGAGATATGGATGGATGGAGACATGGATGGAGATATGGATGGATGGAGACATGGATGGATGGAGACATGGATGGAGACATGGATGGGGACATGGGTGGAGATATGGATGGATGGAGACATGGATGGATGGAGACATGGATGGAGACATGGATGGGGACATGGGTGGAGATATGGATAGGGACATGGATGGAGACATGGATGGAGACATGGATGGAGATATGGATGGATGGAGACATGGATGGAGATATGGATGGATGGAGACATGGATGGATGGAGACATGGATGGAGACATGGATGGGGACATGGGTGGAGATATGGATGGATGGAGACATGGATGGATGGAGACATGGATGGAGACATGGATGGGGACATGGGTGGAGATATGGATAGGGACATGGAGGGAGACATGGATGGAGACATGGATGGATGGAGACATGGATGGAGACATGGATGGGGACATGGGTGGAGATATGGATAGGGACATGGATGGAGACATGGATGGAGATATGGATGGATGGAGACATGGATGGAGATATGGATGGAGACATGGATGGAGATATGGATGGAAATATGGATGGAGACATAGATGGAGATATGGATGGAGATATGGATGGGGACATGGATGGAGACATGGATGGGGACATGGATGGAGATATGGATGGGGACATGGATGGAGACATGGATGGGGACATGGATGGATGGGGACATGGATGGAGATATGGATGGAGATATGGATGGGGACATGGATGGATGGAAACATGGATGGAGATATGGATGGAGACATATGGATGGATGGAGACATGGATGGATGGAGACATGGATTGATATGGATGGAGATATGGATGGGGACATGGATGGAGATATGGATGGAGACATGGATAGAGATATGGATGGAGACATGGGTGGAGAAATGGATGGAGACATGGATGGGGACATGGATGGGGACATGGGTTTGAGATATGGATGGATGGAGACATGGATGGGGACATGGATGGATGGAGACATGGATGGGGACATGGATGGAGACATGGATGGGGACATGGATGGATGGAGACATGGATGGGGACATGGATGGAGACATGGATGGGGACATGGATGGAGACATGGATGGATGGAGATATGGATGGGGACATGGATGGATGGATGGATGGCTGGAGATATGGATGGATGGGGACATGGATGGATAGAGGCATAGATGGAGATATGGATGGGGACATGGATGGATGGATGGATGGATGGGAGGCGTTTGCTTTGAATATTAAAAATTAATGAAATAACATTCTTAGTTTCTGTGCTCAGATACGGTTTGGTTACAATATAAAACACAATAGCCAGAACTCAGCAAATTGTGACACCAACAAAGTCACCACCAGCCGACTCCCCCGGACCCTCTCTCCATACCGCTCTGCACACATCCAGGCCACGTCCGGCATATTTTACACACAGGAGTTACATTGTTCCAGCTCGGATCAATTCTATATACACATCTGTGGGATTTCTCCAAGAACTGGAAATCACTGAAGTAGATACTACAACCACTACCTACCTACCCTGACCTACTACCACTAACTACTACTTTCTGGGTTTCAGCCCTGGTATCACCCGGACTGCGGAAATAAAATCGTGCAAATTCAGACGATTTCATTCCCGCATGTCAGTCCCCGACTTCGGGGGCGATTTCGGAGACATTTTTTAGGGTTTCTGCACAGACGTAAATAGAATTCGCACCCCGAAATCGCCCAAAAAAATAGTACAGAAACGATTTTTGGGAATTGGTGCCGCAAATGCGGCTTCACACCGACACAGACGGCGCCGTTGCCAGCAATTGCCCCCGATTTGGCATGCGATTTAACATGCCAAATCGCATCAATGTGAACCAGGGCTTACACTGAGCAGCTGCTCTGCTGCTTTTTGATCACCATTCTGGGAATTCTTTTCCATTTTCTCAATGAATGTAAAGTCACCGTCCACCTCGTCCAATCACAGAACGCTTTGCATGCACTGATAGAAGGCATTGTGTTCTCTGGATGGCATCTGTGCCGAGCAACCGACCTCCTGTGTTCACAATGCAGTAGGGCGGGGCTTGGGATGGGATGTGGAGGCTAGTGAAGGTCACTGGAGTAGTGTTGTAAGAGCAGTGTAGTATGAATGTAGTAGTAGTGGTGTGGTGATGGTGTAGTAGCGGTGTTGCACTGGGGTAGTATGAATGTAGCAGTGGTGACAGTATAGTAGTGGTGTAGTAATGGTGTTACATTGGTGTAGTAGTAATGTAGTAGCGGTGTAGTGACAGTATAGCAGTGGTTTTGCATTGGGGTTGTATGAATGTAGTATCAGCGTACTAGTGGTGTTGCATTGGTGCAGTATGAATGTAGTAGTAGTGACAGTATAGTAGTAATGGTGTTGCATTGGTGTAGTATGAATGTAGTAGTGTTGTATTAATGTAGTAGCAGGGTAGTAGGAATATAGTAGTGGTGTAATAATGGTGTTGCATTGGTATAGCATGACTGTAGTAGCAGAGTAGTAGTGGTGTAGTATTAATGTAATAGCAGGGTAGTATAGTAGTGGTGTAGTAATGGTGTTGCATTGGTGTAGCATGAATGTAGTAGCAGGGTAGTAGTAGTGATAGTATAACAGTGGTGTGGTGGCAGTGTACTAGTGGTGTTGTACTGGGGTAGTAGAAATGTAGTAGTGGTGTAGTATGAATGTAGTAGCAGTGTAGTGACAGTATAGCAGTGGTTTTGCATTGGTGTAGTATGAATGTAGTAGCAGGGTAGTATTAATGTAATAGCAGGGCAGTATAGTAGTGGTGTTGCATTGGTGTAGTATGAATGTAGTAGTGATAGTATAGCAGTGGTGTGGTGGCAGTGTACTAGTGGTGTTGTACTGGAGTAGTAGGAAAGTAGCGGTGGTGTAGTAATGGTGTTGCATTAGTGTAGTAGTAATGTAGTAGCGGTGTAGTGATAGTATAGCAGTGGTTTTGCATTGGGGTAGTATGAATGTAGTAGCAGGGTAGTATTAATGTAATAGCAGGGCAGTATAGTAGTGGTGTAGTATGAATGTAGTATTGGTGTTGCATTAGAGTAGTATGACTGTAGTAGCAGGGTAGTAGTGATAGTATAGCCTTGGTGTGGTGGCAGTGTACTAGTGGTGTTGTACTGGGGTAGTAGGAAAGTAGTGGTGGTGTAGTAATGGTGTTGCATTGGTGTAGTAGATTGATCCAAGCTGGAACAATGTAACTATGTAAGCACTTCGATAGCCAGAATTCTTTCATTTACCGGGTGCATATACGTGAAATCCTATTTATCGGTAGCAGTGACATCATTGATTTCTTCCTTATACTCCGATGCACATTTGTTCAGCACTTGTCATCTTTTCCTCCATTTTTCTGGGACTACATGTCCCAGGATCCTCGGCCAGCGTTTCCTGCGCTCAGGCGGAGTCACAGGTGCATTTTCCAGTTTGTACCACGGCTGCACTTCATCGGGAGGCCTGAAGATGGCAGCATTGGAACAATCCGCCCACAACAGTCCTCACCGCACCAGAGCACGGAGAACCACATGGGGGCGCTGGGGGGTCCGCTTCCTATAAACATAAGAAGTGGGGAACATGTGTCCGGTCCCCAGCAAAGGAAATAGTGCAAGAAAAGTCATTTTAAAGCGGCGATATATCCAAAAGCAAAACATTTATTATATATTGCAGCTCACCAGTTATCAGATCTGACGGCCGCATTCGTTTTTTTTTTTTTTTTAGCAATTATTAATTTTCCCCTTGCTTATCCTGCCCGCAAGTCAGTTTTTCAACAGAACAAGCTGTCCTGCAGATGTAGCAGTTCGAGGGATGAGACAAACCATTTACCTCTGGCAGGGGGTGCTTACAATGATCACCTTTTTTTTTTTATTGATGTAAAACCCCCTTTATCCCAAAAGGAACAAGAAATATATAAAATCATCATATACATTAATTGTACTCTCCATATGCAGCCAGCAGGTGGCGCTGTACACTATTCATGTTTTTCCTTATCTGCCTGTGTAGAGAGCTCAGTAGCTCAAGCTGTTAGGATATGTAAATGAGTAGCACTCCCCCCCCCCCACCTCTCTTCACATTCCAAAAACCCCTTTCAATAATAAATGCAACAATTAGAATAAACCAACTTTATTGACAGACTGACATTTCCAAACACGACATTCACATCGGGGGCAGCAATAACTTCTGGTATATGTGCTGCGTGACATAAAGATTCATGACGCCACACTCTGACGCCCCCGGGTGGCGCGGGGGGCGTGGTCAGGATCTGGCGGACACCATCTTGCTCATGCCGGAGAAGTAGGATTTCTCGCGCTCGCTCATCACCTCGAAGTGCAGCGGCTGGCGGCAGAAGTTGCACTCGGCGGTGGAATGCGGTCGGAGCTCCAGGTCCACCTCCTTCCAGGTGATCAGAAGTTTCTCTGTGGAAGGAATGGAACGCGTTAGTCTGCGGTATCAGAATTGGCCTTTATAGTCCTCAGTGGGCGAGTATTGGTCAGGGGGCCAGACCAGACAAAATGTATTCTCCCCCCCCCCTCAACATTTTTAAATTACAACCTATCCATTTTTTTATTTTTTATTTTTTTTAGACACAGTGATGTCATCACTTGGTCTCTGTGCTTCATCCCCCGGCCTCAGAACTCCTTCCAAGAGCCCTCAGTCCCTGATGTAGACAGTGGGAGGAGTTATGCAAATATCAAAGTTCCTTGATGGGTGGGCGTGTCTAGAGGAGTGGGCGTTCCTAGGCTGCATTTGCATAGGTAACGCCCACATGTGGTGCTGCACCTCCATGATTGAAAAAAAAAAAAAACTACAATCCAAAGAATGAATGAAAGGGGCAGACCGAAGGGGAGGCCGGACATAAGGACAGGACAAGAGGAAGAGGAGGAGACGAAGAGGACGACGAGAGGAAGGAGGACAAGAGGAAGAGGAAGAGACGAAGGAGGACAAGGAGGAAGAGGAAGGAGGACAAGGGAGGAAGAGGAAGGAGGACAAGGAGGAAGAGGAAGGAGGACAAGGAGGAAGAGGAAAGAGGACAAGGAGGGAAAGAGGACAAGAGGAAGGACAAGAGGAAGGAGGACAAGAGGAAGGACAAGAGGAAGGAGGACAAGAGGAAGGACAAGAGGAAGGAGGACAAGAGGAAGGAGGACAAGAGGAAGGAGGACAAGAGGAAGGAGGACAAGAGGAAAGAGGAAGGAGGACAAGAGGAAGAGGAGGAGACGAAGAGGACGACGAGAGGAAGGAGGACAAGAGGAAGAGGAAGGAGGACAAGAGGAAGAGGAAGGAGGACAAGAGGAAGAGGAGGAGATGAAGAGGACGACGAGAGGAAGGAGGACAAGAGGAAGAGGAAGGAGGACAAGAGGAAGAGGAAGGAGGACAAGAGGAAGAGGAAGGAGGACAAGAGGAAGGAGGACAAGAGGAAAGAGGACGGAGGACAAGAGGAAGAGGAAGGAGGACAAGAGGAAGGAGGACAAGAGGAAGGAGGACAAGAGGAAGGAGGACAAGAGGAAGGAGGACAAGAGGAAGGAGGACAAGAGGAAGGAGGACAAGAGGAAGAGGCCGAGGACAAGAGGAGGATGAGGATGAGAGGAGGCAAGGAGCACA
>JBBHAA010003425.1:0-51624 GCA_037953035.1 Aquarana catesbeiana
GGATTTGAACTGTCAATGGGCGGCCTAAGTGTAGAAACTTCAGGAAGTCATTTCTATTTAGAGATCTAAATAGCACTGCCATTATGAAAGATTTCTGTAAGTGATGTAGCAGTGGGGCGGAGCCAGGAACTAATGGAAACAAATTACCTTTAACATGTATGTGGGAAACTGATGGATGAATCGACTTATCAGTAGAAACCTCAGTTTAGGTGAAAGTGGCCAATCAGTGATTATACTCTGGTTGTTGGAACGGGAAGCACACGTGTTTTACAGGCTAATTTATTCAGAAAGCAATTTGTGTGTTTTCTTGTCGCAGCAAAACTATGACTCCTCCTATTCAGCTCAGGCTACCACCTCCAAGCATGCATGTGCATAACTGTTTTCTGTGCTTGGCACATGTACTATGAATGCAGACACTGGAGAGCCGCAGACAGCTGCATGAATGTTTCTGGCTCAGACTATTTGGGATTTCCCCCCAGCCCCCCCCCCCCCCCCCCCCCGGTGCACGCACTTCTGCCATACACTTATATACTACTTTACAGACGCTGCATTAAACACTTAGGCTGTTACAAGACTGAGTATGTGGACTGAGTGCAGGGAAGTTTGTTTCTCCTCTTTTTTCTTGCAGGGGTATCAGGGACGACATTGAGGAAGAAGATGACCAGGTAAGTTTGTAGTTTTTTTTTCTCCAAAGTAGATATTTGGCCTCTGATTGTAACAGAGAAAGATGCACAGCTTGTCTGTGTTAGCAATATACGTGTAAGCTCTTGGATCAGCTTGATGTAAACAATGATGCTATTTTTAAATGCTTTAGTTCTGTTAATATTTTTTCTTTGTACACTGTGACGGAACGTCCCACACTCCGCTTGAGTGCTTCCGTCAGTATATTGCTTCCGAAGTCTGCTATCCTGATCTTGGATCCAGGTGGAGGTTTGGATGTCCCAGACTGCAGGAAGCGTCCCACTGCTTGCCACCAATTGTGATTGAACGTCCCACACTCCGCTTGAGTGCTTCCGTCAGTATATCGCTTCCTAAGTCCTGGAACACGGGTCCAATGGATCTTGCTATAGTAACCCCCAAGAACCAGACAAAACCAGTCTTGGAGTACATGAGGAATAGCCTGCTTTATTTGAGATCTCACACAAATAAATATATGCAGCAGGATGACAATACAAACTGTAACCAGAAACCTAATTAACATTAGCTAATTATCTAATCCTTTAGACAGCCTAGGTGACTTAGAGACATGACCTTTAGGACTTGCCGTCTTTTAACTCAGAAGACACAATCAACGTTATCATAAATAGAAACACATAAAACCTTCTCACAATAGCAGAAGCTAATTACAGTTAACAATACAAACGGTAGACTGTCCGGCTCCTACCCAGCTCTGGAGGCCTGTGATCAGCTTTTTATATATATCCTGGGAGATATTGTGGATAAATATTACTGTTATATTTAAGTAACCACCTTCTCATTGTCCATTAAACAGCCGTCCATCATTTTTCTCATCACCCTGTGCCTCTCATGGACACAGGGTGGCTTAGACATAGGAGGTGCATGGGGAGCTGAAACAAGGGTTTCCCAGCCTCTCCAAGGGATTCTGGGTTCCATGGGCCCTCCCGTCACATATACATACAAGGCAGCAGCCATATTTGGTCACTATATATACATGATGTACTTCGTGTTTAGTAGTGCAGCACAGCAGTTGTACAGTACCTTACTACTAAGTAGTCACGATAAGAGGTTTTTGAGCTTATTGGCTCAATTGATTTTGATGGCAATGTTGCTATACGAACTATCTGATATTCAGAAAGCCGCTTAGTGGGAAAATCAACAAGTTTCTCTACAAAATACCATTTAAAAATACTGCAGCACAACCATGCTACAACAAGAAAGTTGAACCTGATATTGCTTTGAGGTAGTCTCTAAAATAGACAGTTTGCCTTTAAGCACCTGGCTCCACCTCTTTATGTAATTTTAAATTATGTGAAAGACAATGCTTTGAATAAACAAGTCTCTTGGAGCTCCCCATTGTATTAGAATTGCTTATTATGTTTGAGCAGTCCTTCCTTTTTTTTTTTTTTTTTTTTTTTTTTTTTTTCCCCTGAACCAATTCGGGGGTAGGCGGCCACTGCAGCATTGGGAACATGCTTTAAAGCTCAGCTCCAGGCAATTAAACTTATCCCTTGGTCGGTTAATTGCTTGTTTAGAGGTCTAACAGAACAATAAAAGAATAATTACCTACCTGATTCTTCGCTCCTCCCTGCTGGTAAATGAGGCCCCACAGTGTCTTCTCCCCCATGCTAGGGTGGTCTAGTATTCTGACGTCCTCAAGAACAAAGCCGGGTCCTTAACCCTGCATTGGACTTGGTTATGCTGTGGGAGGCGTCATCTGCTGGTGGAGCAAAGGGTCAAATAAGTAAAATTGTTTCTCCCCTCCCTCAGACAAACTAAACACACAGCCCCACTGCAGAGGCTCACTTTTTATATTACCTGGAGATGGGCTTTAACCCTTTCTCTGCCGGGTCTGTACGTTGTACGGACCTGACAGCAGGGGGGGGTTCACACACAATCGTGTGTAAAAACTGACTGTCAGGTGGATGCACTTGTACGGCTGCGCTGACGACCGATTGCCTCCACACACCCCCATTGGTGGCACGCCCCCGACGTGGTGGGTGGAGGGGAGGGGCGTGAGCAGACACGTGTCCACTCTCCTCTTCTTCTTGCTGTGACCGGGAGGGGAACTTGTATGACGTCACTTCTGGGTCAGCTTCTTAGTGACCTTACATGTCTCATTAAAGAGTTAAAAAGTTAAAGGGGTTGTAAAGGTATAAATTTTTTCACCTTAATGCATTCTATGCATTAAGGTGAAAAAACTTTTGAAAATACTGCCGCCCCCAGCCCCCCCCGTTTTACTTACCTGACACCTCGAAACTCGGCCGCTCGCTCCCGACCTCCATTCAGCCGATCAGCCTGGTCGCTGATTGGCTATAGTGGATGGATTGAAAGCAGCGCAGCCATTGGCTCGCGCTGCTGTCAATCACAGCCAATGACGTGGCGCGCCGGGGGCGGGGCCGAGTGATACAGCGAGCGGCTATAGCCGCCGGCTGTTCACTGGAGCGCGCCCGCAATAACTAACCACCATGCGAGAGCGCTCGCATTAAGGTGGTTAGTTATTGCGGGGAGGAGCTGAGACAGCCGCCGAGGGACCCCAGAAGAGCAGGTTCGGGGCCACTCTGTGCAGAACGAGCTGCACAGTGAAGTTAAGTATAACATGTTTGTTATTTAAAAAAAAAAAAAAAAAATTACCTTTACAACCCCTTTAAGTAAAAAAGAAATAATTACACAAGTTACACCCAAGCACATTAGGCGCCCCCCCCCCCCCAAAAAAATTTTTTATGGCCCCTCACATATACAAATGTAAGCGTTGGGGGGGCACCTACATGTGCGAACATCGATTGCGATACACATGTTACATATCGACGCGTGTGTCAGCGTGAGAGCAATAATTGTAGCATGAGACCTCCTCCGTAAACACTAAACTAGTAAACTGATGACCTATAGGGTACTGAAGTTTGTCGCCATTTCACAGGCATATACAAATTTAAGATTTGACATGTTGGGTATCTATTTACTTGGTGCAATCTCAGCTTTTATATTTTACCAAAAATGTGGGTAGGTTTTTTTCTTGTTTGTTTGCCCTAAAATTCACTTTAGAGTGTTTTTTTTTTTTTTTTTGGCTAAAATTTTGCATTTCCCAGACCTTTGCGGTAATATCAAGTGACAAAAAATTGGAACTTACCACTATTTTATACTCTGGGACAGTGGTTCTCAACTCCTGTCCTCAAGACCCGTTAACAGGCCAGGTTTGCAAGATAACTGAAATACATCACAGGTGATATCATTTGCTGCTCAGTGATTGCAGTATTCTAGTCTGCATCTCCCCCAAGGTAATAAATAAAAGCTGGCCTGTTAGTGGGTCCTGAGGACAGGGGTTGAGAACCACTGCTCTAGGTTGTCGGCTTTCAGAAAATATATAATGTTTTGGGGTTTTATGTAATCTTCATGGCTAAAATTATTTTTAAACGTGCAAAAAAATGGCTCTGGCAGCAAAAGGGTTAAAGAACGCAGTATGGTTATGGTAGGTGTTTAGTATCTGGCAAGTATGAATTTAATATTTGTCTGCTCCCCTATTTTATTCGTGTTTTTTCTTTTTTTTTTTTTTCTTAACCTGCAGGAAGCGTACTTCAGGTACATGGCTGAGAACCCAACCGCCGGGCTTATCCCAGAGGAAGAGGAGGACAACCTTGAGTATGATAGTGATGGAAACCCCATGGCTGGCACCACCAAGCGTGTCATTGATCCTCTTCCCCCCATGGATCATTCCGAGGTAAGAATAGGATGCCCATGCTGCCCTCCTGTCCAATGTTCACATCTTCAATTATTTGACCTGTGGATATTGGTCTTGTCTTTGCAGATAGAGTATTCACCTTTTGAGAAGAATTTCTATGAAGAACATGAGGAGATCACGGCTCTGACCCCCCAGCAGGTTGTGGAGCTGAGGCACAAGTTGAACTTGCGGGTGAGGATAAAAGATGTGGAGAATGTGTATTTTTCATGAAAACGGGAAACTCCGTATCGTAAACATTTCCTCTTGGTGAACGCAGGTCTCTGGAGCCGCTCCGCCACGTCCAGCCAGCAGCTTTGCTCACTTTGGATTTGATGAACAGCTCATGCACCAGATTAGGAAGTCTGAATACACCCAACCCACACCCATCCAGTGCCAGGTGAGTCCAGCAGAACATTTTGCCAATACAGACAGATATTTTTATCAGTTATTACTATATTGTTATTATTATTATTCAGGATTTATATAATGAGCAGGGCACTCTGATTACTCTTGTATCCAGTTGTATTAAAACTGTAATGTCTTCATTTTTGTACAGCACTGCACAAACTGTTGGCGCTATATAAATCCTGTATAAAAATAATATAGTGCCAACAGTTTGTGCACAGTTTTACAACATGAGGGCTGACATTACAGTTAGAATATTCAATACAGGAGGAATCAGGGGGCCCTGCTCACTAGAGCTTACAATCTAAAAGGGAGGGACAATTCATACAAAAGGTAAAAACTGTGAGACGAGCTGATGGAGAAAATAAAAGTACAGTTGTTAGGTGTGGGCAGGATAGGCTTTTCTGAAGAAAAGGGTTTTCAGGGATAGCCTAAAAGTAGAAAAAATCTAAGATAGTTGGACAGATTGGGGTAGAGAGTTTTCAAAGGATGGGAGAGGCTCAGGGAAAGTCCTGGAGGTGAACATGGGAGGAGGGTAACGAGAGAGCAGGAGGTCTTGGGAGGAGTGAATAGAATGGTTGGTATTTTGAGACTAGGTTAGTGATGTAGCTGGGGGCTGAGCTGTGGATAGCTTTGTAAGTTAATATTTTAATTTGTGGTAGGTTAGGCAATGGGCAGAATTGTGTTATGCTTGTAAATAGACTTTTAGTGATATGTATACCATTGGATGGTGAGAGCTTAAAGTGGAAATCTAGGCAAAACTTTAATCGAGTGAGGAAGTTAGAACTCTTGCTAGGTTTTTTTGTTGCTGTCTGCATCCCTGTCAGGGAGATCCGCTCTCTATTCAATCTGGTTACTGCTGTCACCAGGGAGGATGAGAGAAGTTCAGATCTTTATACTTGTCGCTTAAACAGGAAAAAAGGGAAATCTAGTGGGGTCACCCATTCTAATTGCAGTGAGATTTCCTCTCACTTTGGAGGAACTGTCTCTCAAATGTAGTCTTTGGGAAAGTAAGTGAGGGGAAATTGCCCAAACAAAGAGAAAGCATTAAGAACCCTTTCTGACCCTTTACTAGCTAAATTAGAAATGAACGTTTTACCTGTACTCTTACTTTCTCTTATCAGTCTTGTTATAGCTGAGCTCCAGGCTCCTTCAGAAAAAAAAGTAAGTCAGCAGCTACAAATACTGTAGTCACTGACTTTAAATATTAGGACACTTACCTGTCCAGGAATCCAGCGGTGTCTTTACCCGAGTCAAATTTTCAATATGCTATTGGGTGCTGCCGCCGGCATCTCTAATAAGGAAAACTGGCAGTGAAGCCTTGCAAGTGGTGTTGTGTGCCTGTCAAAACCCAGTACCCGTTACCCTCCTCCCCAAATGTAGCAGCGGGCGAGGGAGGCAGACACGCAGAGCATCCCCTTTTGGGTAGGGCTTTGCTTTAAGATAATTCCGTATGCTATCTAGTGAAGTGGAAATTGAAATTGGAACTTAAGGGCCACTTCACCCTAGTGCAATGCCAGACCACATGCGATGTATGCGATGCAAATTCAACCATACAAACTGTATGTCTGAATTCACATCACATTCGGACCAAACTCGTGCAGGACCCTTTTTTGTCCACACCGGAATCAGAACGCATGGTGTTCACACCCATGCGATCCGATTCTGCAAATCGCGCTGCGTTTTGCAAACTAATTGCGGGGTGTCGTTACCTTAGCATACATTCCAAAATCAGTTCGCATGAACAGGTTGCGATTTTGATGCAGTGCCAATTTGCAGCGAATTCGCTGTGCATTCGCACTGAATCGAGTGTCAACCGGCCCTAAACATGGAATATAATAGGGGAAAGTAAAACAAGACATGAAGAGGAAAGGGATGGACGGCCCCTTTTATTCCTGTCTTGTGTAGTTATGTTGGGGGTGATCAAGATCATTTACAAGGGACACAGGGAAGGGTACTGCTAGAGTAACCAAAAATCTGACCTTTTTAGGCATGGAAACAATGGAGAAGTGACAAAAATATTATTCATAACATTTATTGAAAAAAGTACATCGTATAAACAGAGTGTTCAAAAAGAGATAAAAAAACATGAAAATAACAATATTCATAACAGTGACGCACAAGGGCTTACTGTACAAACTGTATCATTTTCATGTTTTTTTATCTCTTTTTGAACACACTGTTTATACGATGTACTTTTTTCAATAAATTTTATGAATATTATTTTTGTCGCTTTGCCATTGTTTCCAATGTAAAGTCCGATTTTTGGTTACTCTAGTAAGTACCCTTCCCTGTGTCCCTCTACTTCCGGATGTGGCAATTTTCCCATCTCCCAAGATCATTTACAAGTCTCACACATTGTCAGATTTTGCCAATTGGATGTTCAGAGAGCTGTACATTCTGCCATTGCTTTAAAGCTGAGCTCAGAGCAAGAGCTTTTCCAGCTTTAAAGAAAACCAACTGCTGCTCCATCCCTACAATAATTCAGTATGGCGCCATCATAGGCTGTAGAGAATTTTAACAAGGCCTCTTTGGCATACATTCCTTGAAATGAAAGAGAGTCCTGAGTGGATGGCAGGTTTTAGTACACTATGCTGCTATACCTATATGGGGGACAGCATAGTGTGCTTTTTGGTAAAGGTGAACTTAGATGACATTATGCTCTCCGCCTCAGCCAATCGGAGGAAGTCTTTTAGTCATTAATTAAAATACAAGGGTTCCATTTTGTTCTTGGAATGGGAAGTCTCTGTACTGCTGCTGGAGCACAACACTGTATGCTGTATGTAGCTGATTCTACATACAGTTTATACAGCGCTCACAGCAGCCGCGCTTCTTGGTAAAGGAATTTTATTTTTGCCAGTGTGTGCCAAACTATTTAAAGTGAAAGCAAATCTGGAGCGGCCCTTTAAGTCACTTAAAGGGGTATTCTTAGAAATTTAGCCTGTTCTGTAGAAACTGGTAACAAAGCTGCAGATGGCCACCTTTCCCATATGTCCAGTACTGTCATTTGGCACTAGAACTGAACTGCCGCCTTATGTATATATTTTTCTTTTTTTCCTTCTGTAGGGTATTCCAGTGGCACTTAGCGGACGTGACCTGATTGGCATTGCCAAAACAGGGAGTGGTAAGACGGCTGCGTTCATCTGGCCGGTGCTGGTACACATTATGGATCAGAAGGAGCTCCAGACAGGGGATGGCCCCATTGCAGTCATTGTGTGTCCCACACGCGAGTTGTGCCAGCAGGTATTGCAGACGCAGTAGGATTCATATTTGATGGACCATTTGTCTAAAGTTAACAGTCTTCTCTTATTTCTTTGTGTATACAGTGTTACCTCTTGGATGGACATTTTATTAAAATTTCCCATCCCCAAGAACAATTTCTGCCTCTTTAAAGGTTTAACCACTGAATCTTTATATTTCACTTGACTCATCGCCTAGTTTTTTTTTATTCCCTGGAACTCCAGATCTTTCAATAGGAAATTCCTTTGTACATTATAAATTCTGCATAATATAAGATCAAATCCAGAAAGGCAAAAGAGATCCCCGTATAGTGGCAGTGATGTGGGAGGGAGGGACTGAGCTGGGAGCTCTGAGCTCCCACCACCAGTTTCTTCAGGAAGCTGGTGATTGTTTGTTTCAGGTAGCCAGCAGTGTCACAATTCTAAAAAGAAAATTCTTGCATTTTGACAGAATTTGAGATTTTTATATGGCTTCTGTTTTTACAATCTGTTTTTATAATGCATATAATGAATTTAATCATTTATTAGACTTTTCAAAGGCGACTCCGGATCCTGATCACTTGGTCCTGTGAAAGCCATTCGGCTATCGCAGGCCTGACGAAGCCCATGTAACGTCTTGCCCCGGCTAAAGAGGGTAAAGGAGAACCTAAATTGGACTATACCTGCAGTGTTGAAGTGCCACCTGTGTTAATCTTCATACTAATGTCTATGTTTCTGTGGAGCCCCTTGGCTCTTAGACCCACACTGTATTTTATCCTTTCATTCAGCTGTCAGTGGCCAAAAAAGGCTTTGACCTTGACAGTTGAATGTCAGGGGGGGGACTTGGCTCCAGAAGAACAACAGATTTGCAGATAGTGGCCCTAATAGTTATGTCTTTTTTTTTTTTTTTTTATATTGTCTGTTTCAGATTCACAGTGAATGTAAACGTTTTGGAAAGGCCTATAACCTGCGCTCTGTGGCTGTGTACGGAGGTGGCAGCATGTGGGAACAGGCCAAGGCTCTGCAGGAAGGAGCAGAGATTGTGGTCTGCACTCCGGTGAGTCCCAGTGAGGGTCTGTGAAGCTTTACAGTGATTGTAGAACATTGACATTACAGGCTTAAGCCCCATACATACAGGCTGAATATCGGGCGATATCGACCTTTGGCCCATGTGTACGGCAGCCAGACGAACGTCCGGCTTCTGTCGAAGGGGTGTGACCGAATAAGGTCTGCCAATCAGCAGCCGATCCAATGACTGAGAGCGCTTACTGTTGTAGGCTGTCCCCCTGTCAGAACACAATAGCTCAGCGAGGAGATTGCTGTACTAATATTGGATTGTTAGTACGAGATCTCCTCCGGAGCTCTTCAATTTGCTTTTGTTCAGCCCGCTGGGTTGAACGAAAAAACTGTTAGTGTTTTACCAGGCCTTAGTGTTGCCATAATAACCATCCTGTACAATCCGAGCCTTTGTATACACAGTATATGTGAAAGCATTGGCTGGGTTAATCTGAGTTTTTTTTTTTTAATAAAACTGAAAAAGAAATTTCGATACGATTACCAAACAATATGACCTTCATCAGAAGAAAGACAGCTAAGTTGTTACTATTTTCCACATCAGTTAGTAGATACATGTCTTCTGTTTAGGGCCGTCTTATTGACCATGTGAAGAAAAAAGCCACCAACCTGCAACGTGTCACTTACCTTGTGTTTGATGAAGCGGATCGAATGTTTGACATGGGTTTTGGTAAGGTTACAAATCTATAGTAACTAATTTTATTTTGCTTAATGAAGTATATCTAAAGACCATTTTATTTTATTTCATTTGCATAGAGTAGATAAGGGTTAACGCCCTTGGAAGGTTCTTTTTATTTTTCCTTAGTGTCTATTGTAAAACGTATGCACCTTTCCTTTCAGAATACCAGGTCCGATCCATCGCCAACCATGTGAGACCAGACAGACAAAGTAAGTACCACGTGACCAGCTGTGATCAACCAGAGAGCATATTAGACACCTTGGGCAAATGTCTCCAGGTTTTTTTTGTTTTTTTTGCGTTTTTTTTTTTTTTTTTTGAAGAATGGTTCAATGTACATCAAATACAGTCCTTCATAAATTTGAGACTTCAGTTCAATTGGTTGCAAGGCTGGGTAAACAGCAGATCTAGCAAGTCTGTGCTTGATCGGCTGGAGCAGAAAGTAAGGGGGAGATATTAGGGTTCTGATAAAGCCCCTGTTGTCTCCATAAAGTGTACCTGTCACCTGCCAAATGCTATCACATAGTGGGCTTGTTGGCCACCTCTGTGGTAGCAAAAAACTGAAAGTAAATTAACCCCCTCCCCGCTTCGCTTTTGTACACAAATGCAGGCACACGTGTATTTAAAACATCACAAGACAGCGTTGTGCTGTGGGGCAGAGCAGTGTCAATTTCAGAATTAGATGTACAGAAATACAAATCACTCATTTGAATTGAACAGTGCTTTTACACCAATACCAAATCAATCTTGTATCAATAATATGTACCCATACATATATCTTTAACAAACAAAACAAAAAATAGTGTCCATGTAGTTTTCAAAAATGCTTACGATGTGTTCGTATTTCATCCACAAAGTGCTGTTCTTTTAAAGTGCTATCCAGTATACTATTAATCTTCAGTATGTCACCACCACCAGCAATACAGAGAACTCAGAGTCCCAGGACGCTTCAATTAGATTGGGTCACAATGCTCTTCATCCCCGCCAGGGGTTCCTCATACATGAATCAGGCCAGGTATTCACCCTCCAGTTCATCAAACAACCAGGGAAAAAAAGAAAAGCTCCAATGTAAAACCTTACTATTTTAATAAAAAAATACACCACAATAAATCTACAGGCTTAACTCCTTACATTATATAGTGCAATCATCTTTGCACTCTGCATTACACGCAATGGGGAAGCATGATAGGCAAGTAACCATATCTATGCTCCTTGCTGGTCACACACATTACATTCTAATTGTTGGATCTTCTGAGGGGTTTCCAGCAACTATGTAGTGCAGAGGTCTGCCTCGTTGGATACATATAGAGTGGATTGTTTTGGAATATCCTTATCCCACATAGTTCATCTAAAGCAGGTTATGCACTCATCTTGTAATGTGTGAATATATGGAAGCATATTAGACTAAGGATGTTTTGTGAATATAGTGAGTGGCCAACCATTAATCAGTCTGGGGATCACTGATCCAATACAAAGCTGGCTGTTCCTAAACTCTTAATTTCCTTGTCACAGCTCTCCTGTTTAGTGCCACTTTCCGGAAGAAGATTGAAAGATTAGCCAGAGATATTCTGATTGATCCCATCCGCATTGTTCAGGGAGATATCGGAGAGGTGAGGTGTCTTCTCTTCTGTGTGTCAGTAAATGAACACTCCCCCCTTTTTTTTTGGAAGCTTTCAGAAGCAAAGTACAATATAACCATTTATTTTCATACATCAGGCCAATGAAGACATCACCCAGTTGGTTGAGATTCTCCCATCTGGCCCAGAGAAATGGAGCTGGATGAGCCGCAGACTGGTAGAGTTCACATCTACAGGAAGCGTCCTTGTTTTTGTCACCAAGAAAGCCAACGCTGAAGAGCTGGCCACCAACCTACGCTTAGAGGACCATTCTTTGGGACTTCTTCATGGAGATATGGACCAGAGTGAGAGGAACAAAGTCATCACAGACTTCAAAAAGAAGGCCATCCCCATTCTGGTAGCTACAGATGTTGCTGGTGAGAACCTCAAAGATAAACTAAAGAATGCTAGACTGCTGAACATACCAGCAGTTTATACTTGACATACTTCATGGCTAGCTCAGTGAAAAAGTATGCATAGCCTAAGAGCAAACGTAATGGAATTTTTCAGCGGCTTTGACAGTTTTTGAAGAGAAAGGAAAATCCTATATTTATTGGGACTACCAAGTTTAAAATACACCCCTATAATGCACATGCATGTATAATGCTGGTAATGGCTAAAATGTGCTTGACCCTTTGCTAAACCTAACCTGAGCTGCTTTGTTTGACCTCAAAGCAAACCTGTCACTTTACTCCCTATACTCATTTAAGGCAAAGTAAGAGTTTAATGGCATGTCTTCTTCCTTCTCCCACCCTTTTTGCCAGATCGCACTCTGTAAAAGTTCTGATACCTCCAGGTATAGGGAAGCACGTGGCCCTCTTCTTTCCTTTCCTAATTGCAGTGCCTAAAGAGGAGCTCTCGGCTCCCCCGTAAAAAGTAAAAGTCAGCAGCTAATACTGTAGCTGCTGACTTTTAATGTAAGGACGCTTGCCTGTCCAGGCATCCAGCGGTGTGCTCACCCAAACTGATTCTTCAATTTGCTTCAGGTGCAGATGCTGGCACCTCAAGTAAGGGAAACGGGCAGCGAAGCCTTGTGGCTTTACAGTTGGTCTCCTACTGTGCATGTGCGAGAGCCGCGCCTTGTAAATGGTCTTGTCTTCTGGGACATGTGACGTGTCCCAGAATAGGTGCAGGGGAAGGAGGGGGGCTGAACTTCCATCTCCCCCCTAAAATTGCCAAGTGTGGCAGTGGAGGGGAGCGGAGGATGCAAATAAGCGGGACTTCCCCTTTCGGGTGACGTTCTGCTTTAATGGTTGTGCAGCCAATCACTGGGCCTAGTAACCATCACATGCGCATGGGGGAGCTTTTGCATTTCTACTCGCTCTGACTAGTAAATGAAGAAGGGCAGGGCAAGTCAATATCTGCATTGGAGCAGGTGGACAACCAATGGAACCTTTGACTGTTATACTACTGCTACCACTAACTTCACTAAAGCTCATCTACCAAGCCTAATTCTAAGGTTCTTCTCCTGTGAAACATGGCTTAACCCCTGCTACCCCTCCCCCGAACATAACCTGCCCATTCTAGTCCGAACAGTGGGATTAAACCTAACCTAGTCTGAGGTGAAACAGCCATGGAACATGACAAAAACAGACACCCCCGGTATAGTGAATGCTTAGAAAAAATACATAAAGGTATGGTGGAATTTGAGTAATACAGTTTTATGTTAGGTTTCAGTCTTCAATACCATTCATGTTGGTCATCAGATTGTCAAAATTCTTCTTCTTTTCCTGTTTATAGCCCGAGGCTTGGACATTCCATCAATCAAAACCGTGATCAACTATGACGTGGCGCGAGATATTGACACACACACTCACCGTATTGGTCGTACGGGCAGAGCAGGAGAGAAGGGCGTGGCTTATACGCTGTTGACACCAAAAGACAGCAATTTTGCTGGGGACTTGGTGAGGAATCTGGAAGGAGCAAACCAGTATGTGTCTAAGGAGCTTCTGGACCTGGCTATGCAGGTAATTCACACTAGCCACGTATGAGTAACTTCAGAATGATTATTTAGAACACCTGCTGAAACTTTTTCACTGTTATCCAAATATTGCTTTCATAGCAATAACAGCGGGGTATACTGTATGCTCAAAAACTAGTGGATGCCTGACCATCGTACCTGGTCAGATCATGTATCCTTTTTTTATTTTCTGTATTTGATGACTTGTCTGTTTTATTTTGCTACCCAGAATGCTTGGTTTCGCAAGTCCCGCTTTAAGGCTGGAAAAGGCAAGAAGCTAAACGTAGGTGGAGGAGGCCTGGGCTATAGAGAGCGCCCAGGACTTGGAGCAGACACTTCGGTAAGTGACAACTGATCTTCATACTTCAGCCACCAGTAGACCTCCAATCTTCATACTTCAGCCACCAGTAGACCTCCAATCTTCATACTTCAGCCCTTCAGTCACCAGTAGACCTCCTCCTGACCCAAAGTGGCTTCTAGAAGTCATATAACTCCCATCCTTTTCTGAGGTGCCATAGATTCTGCTGCAGGCCATTGGCTATATCTGTGTAGTAAAATTCTCAAACCTTTTGTAGGAACGCAACATGACTGGGAATGTGATGAGCAACTACGAAGCCTTCAAACCGACAGGCGGGGCGATGGGAGACAGATTGTCTGCCATGAAGGCTGCTTTTCAGGTAAGCGATGGAAAGTTTACACTGCAATGTACATTATCACAACTGTTTCTGACTTCTTAATGACTGCTCTTCCCCATCTTATTTCCAGTCTCAGTACAAAAATCACTTTGTTGCTGCTAGTCTGAACACTCAGAAAACAGGGACATCTACAGTCAACTCTGGTGCATGGACAAGTGCTGGTAGTTTAAGTTCCGTACCCAGCACCCCATCACACAGTTTAGTACTCGCAGAGGAGTCAGCTCCACCCCCTCCTAGATCCATTCCTGGCTTTACCAGCAGTGGAACACTAAGCAGTATTCCCAGTACTTATGCTCCTGTGAGTGTTCCCAGTTACCCCGCTGCCTCCAGCCAATACAGTGCCAAAGACAGCAGCGGTGGCGGAAGAGAGGGAAGCGGGAGCCGAGACAGAGATAGGTACAGCGATGGAAAAGGGAGACACGGGGAAGGACATCGCCATAGCGACAGAGAGAGCCACCGCCATGGAGACGGACACCGGCATTCCAGCGGTGGGAGACATGGGGATGGTCGTAATGGAGATGGCAGAAGAGATAGCGACAGTCGGAGGGAGGGCTCACGAGAGGGCGATGGACGGAGGGAAAGCTCCCGCGACAGGGACGACAGCCGAAGAGACAGCCATGGAGAAAGTCGAAAAGAAGGAAGCGCTCATGAAGGCAAGAGAGAGGGCTCCCGGGACAGGGACAGCGACAGTCGCAGGGAATCGAAGGATGAGGGCGAAAGTCGAAAAGAATCGAAAAGCGAAAGTTTTGTCGTTCCAGATCCTCCAAAGCGGAAAAAGAGCAGATGGGACAGTTAACTTCCCCGAAAAATGTAGCAAAGGGGTACAGCATTTGTCACAAACGTAGTTTGCTTCTGGGGAGGCTGGGTGGAAGGTTGGTGAGATTTATATACTGTCCTGGATTTGCAACACGTTGGGAAAAGGCTTTGCCCTCACACAATCTCCAGAGTATTTTTGGTGTCCGTATGCTACTGTGTAGAGCAGCTACTACCATGTTGTACTCCTCACTCTGTGTGACATACGCAAGACAAGAGTCCTTCCATCCAGAAACCCATCATCTCCGACCTGTGTGTGTTTAGGATGCGTCTCTGTATGGAGCACCGTTTTCTGATTTTATTATTCCGTATGTTCATTTTTTTTTTTTTTTTTCTGTGTATCAAGTTGTTCTCATTTCACAAACCGTGAATAAAAGAATGAGTTTTGTTTTCAATGGTACTTGTTTTCCCTTATGATTTGACTAAGACTGAGCAGTTGGTAATAATGAAGGCAGATCCTGCCATGCCCAGAGAAATATCTTGGTCAGGCAAATTAGCTTGGTTCATTTCTTTCAATGTATATGGTTCACCAGAACGGGGTGGTTGTGATTTTCTTTATTTTATTTTTTTCTTCTCTCAACAAAGCTGATATTTCACTGGAAAAGTAATTACAGAGCTCAATAGCTAAAGCTCGAACTAAGCCTGCATGCCCTTGGGCAAGACCACCAAATATGTGCCATTGTCCCTTCTTGTGAACACCCCTGAAAGCAGAGAGGAGACTAGGATGGGATAAACCAAGCCAGTCTAGCCGGCGTGTAGTACTACCTATACAGTACTTTATAGGCATTCCCTAAGATAAGGACCTTGTGGGAACATTTTGAAAGAGTTATAGTCATTATGTGCCAGTCCTCTGGGTCTAACTGCCTCCTTAGTTCTTTTTCCCATTGGAGTTGATATAGTCTCAACGGGTTTTCTCGCCAAAATTATAGAGGAGTATATCAGGGATATAATGCCCGGGGAGTGGGGTCTAGCTCTGCATATTCTCTCAAAAGGAGTCAGAGTATATGGAGTATGGCAAGATTTAATAATCTGCTGAAGAAAATGTCTAAGTTGAAGATAGCTGTAATGTTCTCGCAAAGGGATATTGTGAGAGGAGCGTAGGGCATCAAAAGTTAGGATCCTAGTAGGAATAAACAGGGAATGGATATCTGTGAAGCCATTCGCGGTCCACCAGGAAAATTGGGCTGGGTTATCGCGACCCGGGGGAATAATGGGCAATAAAGAAGTATTAAAAGAGGGAGGTGGGGGGAGATCAGACCCGCAGAAAATTTAACTGAGTCCCATAATTTCAAAGAGTGTGCTAAACATGGCCCAACTGCAGGGCGATAAAAACGACATCTTCAATGGTCACGTCTGTAAGAAAGAGAACAAGTCGTATCATATGAATGGAAACACCCACATTTATGAAAGTTGGAGCAAAGAACAAAACAGGGCTGTTACCCAGAGCAACCAGACTTTGGGGTTGATTTACTAAAACTGGAGAGTGCAAAATCTGGTGCAGCTGTGCATGGTAGCCAATCGGCTTCTAACTTCAGGTTGTTCAGTTAAGCTTTGATAAGAAAACCTGAAAGCTGATTGGTTTCTATGCAGAGCTGCACCAAATTTTGCACTCTCCAGTTTTAGTAAAGCAACCCCTTTTGTGCTTTGATTCTTCTACTAGTCATGTCTAAAGTTATAAAGGAAAGTGTAATAAAAACAATAAAAAAGTTAACCTTTAAAAAAAAAAAAAAAAAGTATAAAAATTCAGGTGAGTCTACCTCCTTCCACACCACCTCCATAGACTTCAGCATACCCTGGGCTGCAGCTTTCATGTGATTTCTCACAGAGCAGTTATCAATCAACATGCTAGTAAAGAGGAGCTTGTAGTATTTTGGGTAGTGGGAAGAAAAGAATGCATCAGGGGCCAGGAAGAATAAGGTGACTGTCAGTCAATGTGTAGAAAAATTGCCCAGCTCGAGTGGTCAGGGCAGCACTGGCGGTCATCTAGAGCAGTGGTTCTCAACCCTGTCCTCAAGTACCCCCAACAGGCCCTGTTTTAGGAATTTCTCTTAGATAAAATAACTGTCCAAAATACCAAGCCATTGACTCTGATTTAAAGCACATGTGCAAGATAAAGATACACCTGCAAACATGGCCTGTTGGGGTTACTTGAGGACAGGGTTGAGAACCACTGATCTAGAGGATGAATGTTTCGACTCCATGGTGTAGTTTTTCTACACCATGACACTGGAGCATTCATTCTCTCCATGACCACCGAAACGGGAGCATTTTTTTTTCTACCCACTGCTGTCTGTGCCTCAGGATTGGTGGTCGTGGAGAGGACGAATACTCCAATGTGTAGAAAAAAAATGCAAAACATTGGTGGTCATAAGGAGGGTGAATGCAGTGCTGTCAGTGTGTAGAAAAAAATGCCCAGTATGGGGGCCAGAGGATTGCCCAGTGTAGGTGGTCAAGGGCAGGAATACTGTTCTGACAGTGTGTAGAAAACAATGCCCAGTATTGGTGACCATAAGGACGAAGAATGCCCTGATGTCACTGCAAGGAAAAATACTCTGGTGGTCAGTACGAGGCCCGGTAAAATAATGGATGACTGCGTTCTCTTCTGTCTGGGACAGAAGAGGTCAGTGGAAGGAAACCTGCTCCAGTGTCAGTGGTCGTTATAAGGCTAGCTAAAAAAAAAAAAATATGGAGGACCGCGTTCTCTTCCATTCAGTGTGGAAGGAAACCTGCTCCAGTGTCAGTGGTCGGTAACGGGCCTGCTAAACAAAAGAAAAGAAGAATGGAGGACTGCGTCCTCTTCTGTTTGGGGCAGAAGAGTTTAGTGGAAGGAAACCTGCTCCAGGGTCAGTGGTCGGTATCGGGCCAGGTAAAAAAAATTGAGGACTACGTTCCATTGTTTGGGGCGGCAAAGGTCAGTGGAAGGAAACATGTTCTCGTGTCCGTTATATTCTTTGGGAAGAACCATTGTGGAGACAGAACTTCATTTGTTGCCACCGTCCCAATATATTATATATAAAGGTAAGTACCCCCCGGTACAAAAGGGATTTTAAGGGTGGACTTTTTAAGAAAATACTAAATTTTCTATTTTTCTACATATTAAAAAAAAAAAACCCTGTCATAAGCAAACATGACAGTAATGCACAAAGTAATATATACAGTATTCATGTGCAGCATATGAGCAAAACAACACAACACTTCTCCTGTAACCCGATGCGTTTCGGGATATTCAAGATAAATCTCTTCTTCAGGGGCATGGAGGAGACAATAATTGGAGGTGCTCGATACTGTTTCATGAAATAAAATATTAAACTTAGATGGTACCAAAAGGGTGTAGAGACACATATCCAGGTGGGGAAGATGGTTGCCCGAGCAAAAAGCATAAATCCTCAAGACTTGAAAGATTCCACACAAGGGTCCCCAACAACAAAGTGAGTCCTCTTAACCTCCCTGACGGTAATCCCGAGTGTGGCTCGGGGTTAAATTTCAGTCCCATTAGCGGTAACCCCGAGCCACACTCGGGATTGCATTGCAGGATCCTGGTGCGGCTTTACTTACCTTGTCCCCGGGATCCTGCGATGTCCCCCGCAGTGTCCGTGGGCTCTGTCTCCTCCGAAGCCTCTTCGTGCCAGGCTCCGTTCCCTGCGAGTGGCGCGACACATGGGGGCGGAGCCTGGCGGCAAATTAAAAAGAAAGTAAAAATCATAACACATACAGTACTGTAATCTTACAAATTACAGTACTGTATGAAATTATTTCACATCCCTTTTGTCCCCAGTGCTTTGGCCCATGCCCTGCATGCAGTTTTATATTATATATACTGTTCTTTCTGCCTGGAAACTGGAGATTGTCCATAGCAACCAAAAAGTGTCCTTTTATGTCAAAAGTGGCTTTAGATCAGCTAGAAAACAGCGATAGTAAATTAGAACACTTGCAGAATTGAGCGATAGTGAATCGTGGGGAAATTTATTTTATTATTATTATATTATTTTTAATTATTTATATTTATTTATTATATTATAATTTATGTTTTTGTGTTTCAAACTTCGTCATACCCGGGATATCTACTAGACTCTTGTTTGGACAGATTTAAGTGTGTTATTGTTAAGAATTACAGACCTACAATATAAAACGCCAAATTTCCATGCAAAGGAATTGTACCGCTTTCAGCACCTAAAATCTGAAATAATCATACCGCCAGGGAGGTTAACAGAGAAGTTCAGGCTCGTATATAGCTGCACTTGTTGGAAACAAAATCAGTCCTTGGTGGAGAAATGGCGGCGTTTGTCTCACACAGAACCTCGGTAGGTAGCATCCGCTCGTGTCAGTGCTCTGTATCAGTTCAAAATAAAAATGGAGGAGGTCAGTGGAAGGAAACGTGCTCCAGTGTTAGTGGTTGGTATCAGACCAGATAAAAGAAAAAAAAGAATATTGAGGACTGCGTCCTCTTGCTCAGGGTGGAAGGAAGCATGCTCCAGGGTCAGTATCAGGCCAGCTAAAAAAACATTTGAGGACTACATCCCCTTCCGCTTGGGGAGTAAGAGGTCAGTGGAAGGAAACATAACATGCTCCAGGGTCAGTGATCGATATCGGGCCCGCTAAGAAAAAAAAAAAAATCCCAGAGGACTATGTCCTGTTCTCTTTGGAGTGGACTAGATCGGAGTCAGCCGGGTGTAAAAGGACAATGGAATCTACTCCTGGCCGCCCATAGAGCAGAGCGGGGGTCTGTCTGGGTCCGCTCTCCATAAGTGGACGGACCTGTCATCTGCTCCGATCAGCTCACTGGGTTTGATTTACTGAAACCTAGAGAGTGCAAAATCAGGTGCAGCTGTGCATAGAAACCAATCCGCTTCTAACTTCAGCTTGTTCAAGTGATCTTTGACAAAGGTTGTGTGAAAGAGCTTCAAGTCTCTAAAATAATGTAAAGTAGCAATTTTTTTTTTTTTTTTTTTTTTTTAAACTCTCATTTATTTACTGGTATTCTTTCAGACTTGATTTTGCCTATGCTGAGATGATGTCCTCAGTCTGCTGCAGGAGGCGCCATTTCCTCAGTGTCCTCTCCTTCAATGATCCGACTGCAACATTGTAACTTTATGGCACCCAAAGATGAGGCTGATCTGTGTGAGATATTTGTTAACACAACCAAGCATTACAGCGGCCCCAGAATTTACATGAATAAATAGTGACTCTGGACGATGCTTAAACAAAGAGCTCACTGTCCTGGAGAAAACAACTGATGACGTTATTGGCAGCGGTGATCTTTATGAGCGGTAATAAATACAGGACATAAAAACATACACTATTACCAAAAGTATTGGGACGCCTGTCTTTACACGCACATGAAATTTAATGACATCCCAGTCTTAGTCCGTAGGGTTCAATATTGAGTTGGCCCACCCTTTGCAGCTATAACAGCTTCAACTCTTCTGGGAAGACTGTCCACAAGGTTTAGGAGTGTGTCTATGGGAATGTTTGACCATTCTTCCAGAAGCGCATTTGTGAGGTCAGGCACTGATGTTGGACGAAAAGCCCTGGCTCATAGTCTCCACTCTAATTTATCCTAAAGGTGTTTTATTGAGGTCAGGACTCTGTGCAGGCTAGCCAAGTTCCTCCACCACAAACTCACTCATCCATGTCTTTATGGACCTTGCTTTGTGCACTGGTGGGCAGTCATGTTGGAACAGGAAGGGGCCATCCCCAAACTGTTCCCACAAAGTTGGCCACATGAAATTGACCAAAATGTCTTGGTATGCTGACACCTTAAAGTGGTTGTAAACCATTACAGACCACTTTGACCTACAGGTAAGCCCAGATTAAAGCTTACCTGTAGGTCCAAGAAATATCTCCTAAACCTACACGGTTTAGGAGATATTTGCAAAAAGACAGGCACCGCTGTCTACGGCGCATGCATCGTAGAAAGCGGCATGCAGGCGCACTGAGCATGCCGCTGCTAACAGCGATATGCCGTTAGTGGCGGCTCTCTGCGCATGCGTGGGAGTGACGTCATTGCATCTCCGGCCAATCACAGCACTGGAGCCACGATACCCAGAAAGAAGATGGACGCTCCGTAGCAGAGGGGACAGCGGTGACATCGCAGGCTCCTGTGTCAGGTAAGTGACACATAATGGGCTACTATGCGATGCATAGTACCCCATTATGCTTTACCTTTGCAGAGAAACAAAGAGGAAGTAAACTCCATCAGGGTTTACTTCCTCTTTAAGAGTTCCCTTCACTTGAACTAAGGGGTCAACGCCTGAAAAACAACCCCACATCATAATCCCCCCTCCACCAAATGATTTGGACCAGTACACAAAGCAAGGTCCATAAAGACATGGATGAGCGAGTTTGGGGTGGAGGAACTTGACTGGCCTGCACAGAGTCCTGTCCTCAACCCAATAGAACACCTTTGGAATGAATTTGAGTGGAGACTGCAGGCCAGGCCTTCTCGACCAACATCAGTGCCTGACCTCCAACGGTCAAACAATCCCATAGACACACTCCTAAACCTTGTGGACAGCCTTCCCAGAAGAGTTGAAGCTGTTATAGCTACAAAGGGTGGACCAACTCAATATTGACCCTATGGACTAAGACTGGGATGTCATTAAAAGTTCATGCAAAGGCAGGCGTCCCAATACTTTTGGTAATAGGGTATGTTTTTATGTCCTGTATTTATTACCTCTCATAAAGATCACCCCGGGAAATAACATCAACAGTTGTTTTCTCGTAATTTAGTGTATAACTGATAAATTGACATTCCTGGTAAATCCAGGCCAGATGGTGTACTCGGTGCTGTACCCCGTAGCACACAGATGTGACATTCCTGTAGTCGGATGTGTGATGAGCTGTAAATGTACTCTGTAGGGATCAGACGTCACTTGTGTGCTCTGTGATGATATCTTCGTTTTGATCTCTTTCACAAGCATCTTTCTCCATCTGCCTGTATCTCTGTACCTTTCCCCACATCCGCCTCCTCTTCACCACCCCCCCAAATCTCGCTTCCTCTTTACACACAGCCCTGCGCTGGGCACGCACACAGCATCTGAACCCTTCTCTTACCGTATACCCAGCGGAAGCGATACTCTGCTTCTATTATAGACCTTTCAGTGTTCTAATGGAGAAAACTCAACGCTGTGTTTCTCCAACAATTGTGTCCCAGTACTGAATAGGCAGAGGGGGAGGTAAAAATCAATGAAGCTCGCCGTTCAATATTTGTTAGCATGTCTAACAGACCCCCATCAAGCCTCATGGTAATATCGAAGCTACGGCATTGCTTCATTACTTAAAGGACAACTCCACTTTCATGAAAAAAATACAGCAGCAAAAAGTATTATAGCATAAACAATTGCTACATAAGCCATGTTGGGGTTTATTAACCACCTCAATACCGCTTACACCCCCTTCCTGCCCAGGCCAATTTTCAGCTTTCATCGCTGTCGCTGTTTAAATGACAATTGCGCGGTCATGCTACACTGTACCCAGGGGCGGAACTACCACCATAGCGACCCATGCGGGCGCTATGAGGCCCTCAGCCGAGTGGGGCCCGGTGAGGATGAGAGCACCGCCAGCACAGTCAGCCAGGGGAAGAGAGAGGAAAGGAAGAGGTGAGCTGTCCGTATCAGCAGAGAGCTGAATTGCCCGATGTAAGAGCTTTCATTAGAACTTCCAGTGTTCCCGGGGCTCACGTCACATAGCTCCATCTCTTGGCCCCGCGCCTTTGATAGACAGAACGCCGATCCAATGCGGGACATGTGACGTCATCAAAGGCGTCGGGCCAAGAGGTGGGGCTATGTGATGAGGAGCCCTAGGAAGATGGGAAATTCAAATGAAAGCTATTACAGCGGGCAATCCCGCTCTCTGCTGATCCGGGTGGCTTGCCTCTTCCTCTGCATAGGTGAGGCTGTATTGGGCACAGGTCACGCTGTATGGGGCACAGGTTACGCTGTATGGGGCACAGGTTACGCTGTATGGGGCACAGGTCACGCTGCATGGGGCACAGGTCACGCTGCATGGGGCACAGGTTATGCTACATTGGGCACAGGTCACGCTGCAAACTGCATAGGTCACGCTGCATTGACACTAGGGCAGCTGTGGGGGGGGCTGTTTGCAGGGGGGCCCCATACAACATTTTGCTATGGGGCCCTGCTATTTCTAGTTACGTCCCTGACTGTACCCAAACAGGATTTTTATCATTTTGTTCCCACAAATACAGCTTTCTTTTGGTGGTATTTGATCACCTCTGCGTTTTTTATTTTTTGCTAAACAAATAAAAATAGACCTAAAATTTTGAAAAAAAAAAAAAAAAAGTTTTTCTTTTGTTTTTGTTCTAAAATTTTGTAAATAAGTACGTTTTCTCCTTCACTGATGGGCACTGATAAGGCGGCACCAATGAGGTGGCACTGATGGGCATTGATAGGCGGCACTCATGGGTGGCACTGATAGGCGGCATTGATGGGTACTTATGGGTGGCACTTATGGGTGGCACTGATAGGCGGCACTGATATGTGGCAAATAAAATCCAATGACGTGGGGGGCAGGGCCAAGTCCTGATGTCTGTGTCAATAGAGGCAGCAGCAGGACACGGAAGCGCTCCCGGGCAAAGCGGCTCTCCAACGGGGCACTCCAGAAGAGGAGGAGCCAGGAGTGCAAAACCATCTGCACAGAGGTAAGTATGACGTGTTTGGATTTTTTTTTTTTTTTTTAAACGAGACTTTAGATATCCTTTAAAGAAGTGGTCATCAACTCCTGTCCTCAGGGCCCACTAACAGGCCAGGTTTGCAAGATAACTAAAATACATCACAGGTGATATCATTTGCTGCTCAGTGATTGCAGTATTCTAGTCTGCATCTCCCCAAGGTAATACATAAAACCTGGCCTGTTAGTGGGCCCTGAGGACAGGGTTGATGACCACTGCTTTAAAAGCGAAGTCCACCTTTTAGAAAAAAAAAAATGTGCATTTATATTTGCAGGAAAGAAAAATCAACCTGCAAAGCATTGCAACTGCTATCAATGTTTGGCAAGTGCAATGCCAGGCTCCTGCAGACCCTTGCTGCAGCTCTATGTTTGGCAGTGTTTCTCAACCCCAGTCCTCAAGGCCAGGGCCGTCTTTAATATGGTTTGGACCCCGGGCAAACATTTTTTTTGGGGCCCCCCCCCAATTCAATTTTGCTCTTCACCCCAACATCTCAAAAAACAGACACAAACATAGATTTATCTTTAAAAAACATTACAGCCTCGTCATATCACAGCGCCCATTACATTGCAGCCTCCTCATATCACAGCCCCATTGCATTGCAGACCTTTCCACATTATAGTGCCCCTTTACACATCACAGCGCCCCTGTTACATTAGAGTCCCCTTCATGTCCAGGGCTGGACTGGGACAAAAATGTGGCCCTGGACTTCATCCAGACCGACCCAGGGCATAACACATCAGGGGACAGGACACAGCACATCGGGGCACAGCACATCAGGGCACAGGGTACAGCATATCAGGGTACAGAGCCCAGCACATCAGGGTAGAGGGTATAGCACATCAGGACACAGCACATCAGGGTACAGGGTATAGCACATCAGGTCACAGCACATCAGGGTACAGAGCCCAGCACATCAGGGTACAGGGTATAGCACATCAGGACACAGCACATCAGGGTACAGGGTATAGCCCATCAGGACACAGCACATCAGGGCACATCAGGACACAGCACATCAGGGTACAGAGCCAAGCACATCAGGGTAGAGGGTATAGCACATCAGGACACCGCACATCAGGGTACAGGGTATAGCACATCAGGGCACAGCACATCAGGGTAGAGGGTATAGCACATCAGGACACCGCACATCAGGACACAGCACATCAGGGTACAGGGTATAGCACATCAGGACACAGCACATCAGGGTACAGCACATAAGGACAAGCCCAGCACATCAGGGTACAGAGCCCAGCACATCAGGGTACAGGGTATAGCACATCAGGATACAGCACATCAGGGTACAGGGTATAGCACATCAGGATACAGCACATCAGGGCACAGCACATCAGGGTACAGGGTATAGCACATCAGGACACAGCACATCAGGGCACAGCACATCAGGGTACAGGGTATAGCACATCAGCACACAGCACATCAGGGCACAGCACATCAGGGTACAGGGTATAGCACATCAGGACACAGCACATCAGGGCACATCAGGGCACAGCACATCAGGGCACAGGTCACAGTACATCAGGGCACACGACATTGGGGCACAGCACATCAGGGCACGGGGCACAAAGCACATCAGGGCATGGGGCACATCAGGGTACATTGGGGCACATCAAAGCACATGGGGCACATCAGGGTACATTGGGGTACATCGCAGCGGACCTCACCGCAGAACAACTGGGAAACGATGCAAAAGGCAAATTAGGCGGCCGCTGGAACCGGCCCACTGAGCCATCGGCCCACCGGGAAACTCCCGGTAGTCCCGATGGCCAGTACATGCCTGTTCATGTCATAGTGCCCCTTTACACATCACAGCACCCCAATTACATTGCAGCCATTGTCACATCACACATTCACATGTATGTGTTTTGGCGGCCAACATTTGCGCAGGCACAGCAGCCCATTCATTTGAATGGGCTGCCATGCCTGCGTTTCCTGCAGAAAAAAAAGTTGCATGCAGCATTTTAAAAATGCAGTGGCCTTGAAATTCATTTGGCTTTTGCACCATGCGACTTACCTGCAGTTCCTGCGCACACAAACATACTGTGTCTTTAAAAGCGTGGCCTAAACATCTAAAAATGCAGCAAGTTTGCCGGAGCAGGAACTGCAGGTAAGTCACATGGTGCAAAAGTATAATGAACAGACAGTGCTGTATTTCATTGCTTGATGGGCATAGGTGTGTGCAGCCCTATTAAATGCTGCATGCACCTTTTTTTTTTTTTGCAGGAAACGCAGACATGGCAGTCCATTCAAATGATTGGGCACTGTGCCTGCGCAAATGTGGGCCACCAAAACACATACATGTGAACCAGCTAGGCCCAAAATAAGCCCATCAAGCAGTTCACACTGAGGCGCTTTGCAGGCGCTATAGCGCTAAAAATAGTGCCTGCAAAGTGCCCTGAAACAGCGGCTCCATTCACTCCAGTGTGAAAGCCCCAAGGGCTTTCACACTGGAGCGGTGCGCTGGCAGGGCGTCAGAAAAAGTCCTGCCAGCAGCTTCTTTGGAGCGCATTAGGAGCGGCGAACTCACCGCTCCTAAAGCGCCCCTGCCCATTGAAATCAATGGGCAGCGCCGCTGAACCACCGGCAAAGCACCGCCGTAGCGGTGCTTTGCAGGCGCTTTTAACCCTTTTTCGGCTGCTAGCAGGGGTTTAAAGTGCCCCGCTAGAGGCCGAAAAGCGCAGCAAAAACGACGGTAAAGCGCCACTAAAAACAGTGGCGTTTTACCACCAATGCCCAGGTGCTTTCAGTGTGAAAGCAGCCTAAATACAGTATACCACGTTCCTGTAAATCATGCTGTGTGCTCTCCTCTGAGGCCTCACTCAGCCTGGACAGTGGACTACAGAATTGCTAAGTTTTTTTTAACTTTCTTTTATTACACAAGACATGGCATGGGGATTGGGGGAGCATGAGCCAGGGGAGGAGAAAAGACCTTACCTGGTCGTGGAAAGCTCAGCTAAATTCTCCACACTGCTCCTTAGTTTTTTCACTTCACCAGGCTTCAGTGCACTCTCCACTCCGCGCTGCCCAGGGCCCTGTCTCACTCCTCCTCCGCTTCTCCGCTCCTCCGAGTCAGTGCTAACACAGCACTGTCTGCACGCATAGCAAGGGGCGGGGCCAGAGCGTCAGTGGAGCTCAAGGCCCCGCCCACCCACGGCCCGCTCCTCAAATGAAAAAAAAAAGGCACTGGCAGTGTGGGCGCAGTGCGCGCCGCCGCGGCTGACATCACATAATTCAGCGCCGATTTGCGGGCAGCGCGCAGGGGTAACGGGCAGCTCTGCTTTGGGCCCCAAGCAATGACAGGGCCCTGGGCAGCTGCCCCGTTTGCCCTGCGCTAAAGACGGCCCTGCTCAAGGCTCCCCAACAGGTCATGTTTTCAGGATTTCCCCCAGCTGAATGGCTGTGGTAATTACTAAGGCGGTGAAACTGATCAAATCACCTGTGCAAAATAATGGAGAGCCTGAAAAAATGACCTGTTGGGGCGCCTACGCCTTGAGGGCGAATTGAGAAACACTGGTACAGAGGAATAGAGTTTGTGGATATCTGGAGGAAGTGTCAATGGACTATGAGCGCGGTGGCCACCAAACTTGTGTCCCACTGAGAACTACACGTCCGTCTGCTGCGGTGGACTTGTAGCTTATTTATTCAAATAACTGCACAGCGTCCTGCACAGTGGTGCAAATTTTGAAAATGACAGCGACTGAGAAAGAGAAACACCCCCTGTACATTATCATTGGGGGGCGGGGCGGTTTGGGGGTAGGGGGCCTCATTTGCACCATAAATACGGGTGTATCATGGTGCAAAATGTGTAGTTAGCCATTACATTTCATGCAGGTGTTTATTTCTGTCTGTGGTCCCATGGGGGAGATTTCCTCTTACTTCCTGTCCCTGTGATTCCTGTACATTAACTGTGAAAGGTGCAGACAGTAATAAAAAACATAATACTCAGCTCTACTCTACTCTTCAAGACAGGAAGTGATGGGAAAGCTCGGTGTTAAGGACATTAGAGTTGGGAAAGTTTAGACCTTTAGATAATGTTTTTCATTATTCTTGCTGTAATAAACGTTTGGACTATGGATTCAAGGTGTGCTTTGACATGTTCTTACCTTCTTGGGGAGATTTCTTTTCAGGACAGGAAGTAGTAAGAAATCTCTTCATTGAGGACATTAGAGTTGGGAAGGTTTAGACCTTCAGATAATGTTTTTTTTATTATTATTCTGGCTGTAATAAATGTTGCGATCAGTGACTGGGGATCCAGGGTGGGCTGGTGAGATATGTTCCTATCCAATCAACCTGCTAGCTGTGCCCAGGCATGTGTGTGATGAGAATATGGGGATCTCCCCAAAAAGGACCCAGAGGGCCAAATGGAGAAGGCGAATCTCCCTATCAGGGACACAGATGACAGAGGCTCCAACCCCTCCCTGCTCTATCCAAAATGAAGTCCAACATTTTGGTTGGAGTTGGGCTTTAATGGTGGGATGTCTATGAATGTAATTTCAGTGAATAAAGTGAATGCAGAAAGTCCTGGTTAGGTATGCCTAACCTAATCATGGGTATGTGTGCTGCTGTGGCCCTTTGGGCCCCTGGCGGCCTCACAGGGTAGTTGTAGTTCATCAACACTTGGATTTTTACCAAATCACAATGCCATCCAATCAACATTGCCAGTTCACTGTTCAGCAAGTCACCAAAACCAAGGCAGGTTACGTTCTGATGACCTATGTCTTGCTAGGGTCCAATTAAATAATCCATTCAATTTATATCCAGTTATTCAGGCCCTCACATTACGAAGGTTTTGGTAAATCTAGCAGATTGTACGATCACATTGTATTGTGTATGGCTTACCGGAGCTGCTAATAAAGGGGTGATTTGTGTCCATCCTAGTGCGGTGATTAAGTCTACCACAGTGCAGAGCAAGGAGACAATTACTAGTAATATGTGGACTTCTGGATCAGGGTGACACAGTCTTTGAGGTCCTCCTCTACTCCAGGTACAGTCCAACACTCCACAGCCTTTCACCTCCCATGTGCAGAGAAGTGACCTGGTAGCTCCTATATCTAGACGTATAGTGCTTGCAATGTATGAGCATGCCCCCACTGCTTGTCTGCGTTCTCCATCATTGGGTAGAAGATCATCTTCACTTTCCACCTTTAGATTGGCTGCTTTCATTGGTGTGCTTATTCTGGATATACACAAACCAAAAATACAGCTGTCTGTCCGACAGAAGACAGTATAACGACTGGCCTTTGTCATGATACCTTGTGCATTTCTTGTAAAACGCGTGTGTGCTCCGTTCTCATTTTCTGTTGCTCCCTTCTCCCTTAGCTTCCTGCATTAAAGGACCAGCATTTTTTTTTTTTTTTTTCAATAAACGCCATTCACTCTTTTTTTTTCTTTTTATCTCAGTTCTCTAATTGATGTCATCATGTACAGATGTAATCTTGTCGGGAATGCTCACAGAGAGAGTGGCTACGCTGAGGCTCCAGGGAGATCTCAAAAGGCAGCGTAGCCACCCTGAAGACCAGCTATTCTCAACCAATGTTTCTTGGAACCCTATGGTTCCTCCAGAGGTTGCTAGGAGTTCTTTGAGCTGTGGCTGAATGACCTCCTATTTGATGGTGCATAGTTCTGGGATCAGGGCCACTTGGCAAAACCAGCAGCAAAAGACACCAATGAACGTTTTTTAGCTGTCTAATGCCGCGTACACACGATCAGACTTTCCGACGGGGAATGTTTGATCTGAGCTTGTTGTCGGAAAGTTCGACCGTGTGTAGGCTCCAGCGAACATTTGCTATCGGAATATCCGCACACAAATGTTTGAGAGAAGGCTCTTAACAAGACTTGTTGTCGGAAAGGCTGATCGTGTGTGCACAAGTCCGTCGCACAAAAGTTCACACATGCTCGGAATCAAGCAGAAGGAGCCACACTGGCTATTGAACTTCCTTTTTCTCGGCTCGTTGTACGTGTTGTACATCACTGCATTCTCACGTTCAGAATTTTTGGCCAACCTTTGTGTGACCGTGTGTATGCAAGACAAGTTTGGAAAAAAGTTTTGGAAAAAAAATCCACGGTTTTGTTGTCGGAAAATCCGATCATATGTACGGGGCATAAGGGTGGCCCTCTGACCATCACTGTAAGGCTTGCATTCTTGGTACTTACAGTATGACTAAAGTAATGGGCATTTTTCCCTTTGACCCCCAAACTATGGGTTTTGGTAAGGGTTCCCCAAGACCTGAAAATTATTTTAGGGGTTCCTCTGGGGTAAAAAAAGATTGAGAAAGGCTGCTCTAGACCAACTAGGGTTCCTACAAAAATTGCTAGACATTCCTTGCGCTGTATTCAGTGGTGGACCTTAATCTCCCATCTACACTGACCATCGATGGTAGGGCTCAGTGTAGTTGATTGATGGTGCTGGAACCTTGAGGTATTGATCTGTAACAATATAATCCTCAAATACATATGTAAATATTAGCCTGGATGTCCCAGACTGGGGCACCTGGATGTCTGGTAGGCAGCTTCCAAACGCCATGGGATTACCGCAGTCTCCTTGGGCAGTGAAGGCTATATATAAATCTGAGGAATTGAAGCGCCACACCAAAATGTATGAGCCCGCAATTCGTTTTCATGCCAAACATAAATTGGATACAAAATTCAACACATTTTGGGGGCGAGATGTCCTTCACTTTGTCAGAGTGTATAACAATGTAATTCATAATCTGAAAACATGCGCTGTATGAAACCTTGAGTCTGTATGAAATCTGAACAGTAACAAATTGTTCTAATTACATGCAACAATACATGAGGAGGCTCTGCAACATACATACAGTAGGTGCCAGATGTTCTCATTTTCCCTGAATGGCCCCAGGATTTAAAACATTTGTTCTCGTACATTTACCGTAAGTCTTCCTGCTGTTTAACACTGTTGACTGTGATTCTAATTACTGTATATCTGATGTCCGGTTCACTTTAAATCCAGACTTCAAGGATTTATTACAGTCTGTGTACCCTTTGGCTTGCCGCTCTATGACTGACAATAGCATCTTGCGACCAACGGTGACACTGGTACAGGAAGTGGGGGGAAAGGTCTCCAGTGGGACACGGAGATAAAAACCTGACAAAAGTCCCGACTTTTTTTCTCACTCTAGCCAAAACAAAATAAAGACAATAGTGTTAGCCGGAATTGGAATTTAAAATGTTTCTCCAGTAAACATTTATTTGAGGAGACAAGAGAGTATTAAAGAATCATCTCCTGCAAGCTGCCTTTTCTCCTGATGCTGAGGGTTCTATGCTTACATTGTTAGATTTATATGTATGTCATTGCAAACACAGGCAGTTGAAATCTCTATTCCAGGATGGGATTGTATTGTGTGGGGGGGGCATGACATCATTCTCCATATTACACAGCTGTCTTGTGTCTACACACAGTTTTGAGGCCCCTACATATCAGCCAGGGACGGTGAGGTCAGCGGATTCCCAGAAAACAGAAATCGCCCTGTCATTAGCAGGGAAAACATAATCAATGGAGAATAATCCCCCTGCCTATGCAGGTAAGGGGCGTCTATAGGTAAAAACAAACTGTGCAGCTCTGACCAAATTTGAATAATCCTGAGGCCTGACTGGAAAACTCCCAGGACGTTGCCAAGAGAGGCCCAGCTGTTACTGCTCACCTCCTCCATCACAGGAGTGAGTTCTCAAATGCTGAGCTCAAAGCTACTGCATCAGGGGAGAGAAAACGCATGTGAGGGAGTTTGAATCAGAGAAAGAGCTTAGTCCTTAGATGGGGAAGGTGAACAGTAACAGCTGGTCCTTTTTTAGCAACATCCCAGGAGTTTTCCAGCTGGACTTCATTAGTGTAGCACCCTCTAGTGTGCTACTAGGGTTAGTGTTGGTAAATTTATTTGTATAACTCACTCATGGTAACAGTGTGAGTCTGTAATTAGGTCGGGTCACTGCAGGTCAGGCTGGGTGACTTTACAGTACAGGTCTCTGGTACCTCCCCCTGGATCTAGAAGTTTGGAGAAGCTTCTGGAAGTTAGTGGGCGGAGGCCAGGAGATCCTAATCTGCATACTTGAGGGAATCTGGCCAATCCCTGGGCAGAGGCCCTGGCAGGGTGGCTGGGTCAGCCCTTAAATATAAAGTGTTAGGTGATCCACTAGGGCAGTGATGGCGAACCTTGGCACCCCAGATGTTGTGGAACTACATTTCCCATGATGCTTACCTACACTGCAGAGTGCATGAGCATCATGGGAAATGCAGTTCCAAAACATCTGGGGTGCCAAGGTTCTCCATCACTGCACTAGGGTGACTCCCTGTGAAGAAAACATATGCATCAGTGAAAAAATATATATATATAATGTGAAGAAATTAGGTGAATTTCATATAAACTAGAAAACAAATGCAAAAAAGTCCAAACAAAAAATCTTTCTTAGTGAACAAAAAATTGTGACATCTAATGTGAGAAAGTTCTTTCAGGTGTATAAGATCATCCTAATATTCATGGACCATAATGGTTGGTAGATATCATAAACAGCATAGGCGAAAACTTTCCAATCAGACAACAGTGCAGGGTATTGTAGAAATTCCTACTCACTGGGCGTTGTTGACCCTATTTGCCGTATGGCAAGAGGAGTCAAATAAGGCTTAGTGGTCTCCGAGACTGGAAAAAAGGGGGAGAAAACAACTGATACTCACATCCAGTGGCGTTGCTAGGGGGTGGCTTTTGGGGCTATAGCCCCGAATCTGGGGCCCATAGCCCCGGGTCTCTGCAGGGGTCCCCAAAGGCAGGGGAGGCTCTCTGGGGACCATGATGTAAGTGGGGGCCTCTCTGGGGACCCTGATGCAAGGAGGAGACTCTCTGGGGACCCTGATGCAAGGGGGAGGCTCTCTGGGGACCCTGATTTAAGGAGTTTTCTCTGGGAACCCTGATGTAAGTGGGGGGCTCTCTGGGGACACCGATGCAAGGGGGAGGCTCTCTGGGGACTCTGATGTAAGAAGGAGGCTCTCTGGAGACCCTGATGTAAGTGGGGGGCTCTCTGGGGATATACACACGTATATTACTGTAAATACATGTGTATGCCCACCCAAGCGTATGACTTTCTTTACTACACTGCTATGGGCTCTAGCCCCAGATCTTTTGTAGACCTAGCAACGCCCCTGCTCACATCCCCTCCTCACGATGATACGTGGTTCCGACATTGAGATCTCTTGGTAAGCAGGGTGAGAAAGGAAGGAAAAATGAAAATCCGCATAGCGTAAACCATTCCAAACTGTTTATTGAATCAAACTGCAAGGTTACAGCTGCCTAAAACTTAAAAAATCCTCTCCCTGACCCGCAAGGATGGTGAGAATGGCAAGACCCATAAGCCAGTGTTGGCATGCGTTCCACCTGGGGATATATTTTTCTCATAGCCCTTAAATATGGTGGAGCCTAGCCAGCAGGGAGTCAGGTGGAAGATGGAGTGCTGAGGAGGCTGTTGTGGCCTAGGAGGGGTCCTCTAGGTCTAGGGGGGCTTTGCCTCCAGGCTGTGCTCAGGCTGGCTTGGAAGAATCCTTTCAGCATCCGGTGTGAGAAGGAATCTGAGAGCAGCAGGAAGCAAGGAGGACAGAGTGAGTACATCAGTACACCCCGGGTTTTACAAGGGGAGAGACCGCCACATGTACAGGGCCTTATTGCCCACAAGGCCACCGAGGCCAGGCCTCGGGGCGGCAGTGGTGCAGGGGCGGCACCGCTCCTGCGGCAACTTCTCGGCTTTCGCGGCCGCACCCCCCCCCCCCCGCACTAACATAGCAGCAGGGCATGTGCGGCAGGTCTGTGCCTTCTCTAATATCACTGCACTGCCCCCTCCCCACACTGTCTGTCTTATTCACACAAAACATGAAGCACAGCCGCTCTAGACAAAGGGCGGGACTTTTTAAGTTAAGAAATGGGTGATTGGTTGCTAGGAAGCGGGGCGTCCCAGCAATAAATCACTCACTTTTAACGTGAAAAGTCCCGCCCGTTGTCCAGAGCGGCCAGGTGCCATGTCTTGTGTGAATAAGGTAGGGTTCTTTGGGGAAGGGGGAGTGCTGTGCTGTAACGGAGTTTGATATTGAGAGAGGACTGTGATGGGGGCTCAGTCTGTGATTAGGGGGGTCAGTCTGTGATTTGGGGGGTCAGTCTGTGATGGGGAGTCTATGATGGGTCAGGACCAGTTTGTGATGGGGGGTCAGTCTGTGATGGGGGGTCTGTGATGGGGGGGTCAGTCTATGATGGGGGGTCTGCTATGGGTCAGGTCAGTCTGTAATGGGGGTCTGTGATTGGGGGTCAGTCCGTAATGAGGGGTCTGTGATTTGGGGGGTCAGTCTGTGATGGGGGTCTGTGATGGGGAGTCAGTGATGGGTCAGGACCAGTTTGTGATGGGGGGTCAGTCTGTTATGAGAGGTCTATGATGGGGGGTCTGCTATGGGTCAGGTCAGTCTGTAATGGGGGTCTGTGATGGGGGGGGGCAGTCTGTAATGAGGGGTCTGTGTTTTGGGGGGTCAGTCTGTGATGGGTCAGTCTGTAATGGGGGGGGGGGGGGCTAAGGACACTGATGTAAAAGGGGGTATGTGATGTAAAGGGGGGACTGAGGACACTGATGTAAAAGGGGGTCTGTGATGTGATGTGAAGGGGGGGGGGGGGGGAACTGAAGACACTGATGTAGAAGGGGGTCTGTGATTTCTGCACTAGCAAAACACAGGTCTTTGCAAGGGCAATAGAAAACAATTGTTTTCTATGTGTCCTGTTCACACTGCAACAGCGCCACTGCGTGCTGAGCAGTGTGGTGCAAAATGCATACGGTTTCTATGCACTGCAACTGAGCTGTGGTGCATAAAAATGAATGAAATGTATTTGCATAAAGAACTATTTACGATCATCTGTGTGTGGGGGGGGGCATTGAAGGACCTGGCCTTGGGGCAGCAAAGGGAGTAAATCCGGGCCTGCACATGTAGCAAGCTTTCAAAGGACAGCGCTGTGCTTAAGCCTTTATCCCTTGTCCTGGGAGATCTTCAGAGCAACCGGGTGGGCTGACAGACAAGCAGCCAGGAGGGCTGGTAGTTCCTACAGGCGGTGGAGCTAGGAGCAGTTCTAAAGGAGGAGATACTCCTGCATGCAGTTTTGCAACATTTTGTGCTATTTACCAAAGGGCGCTAAGAGCTCCTGGTCTGTAAGGGACTTTGCCACTGATCCAAAGTGACTGGGGTTTTCTAGCAAGCAGAGCAGTCCTCATCTGTTGTTCTTCGAGTCAAGTTGGGCCTCTCATAATCCCTACACCCTATCCAAATTGTTTTCCCCAATAAAACAACAAAAACAAGCCCATGGATGATTTCTTGTGTCTGGATGCAAGTTGGAAATGTGTGTTGCCTGGCTGTGCAGGAATAGGGGAGCTAGTTACCAGCAGCCCTTGTGGGGGTAGCGCTATATTAGGTACATAAATGGCCTACATGCATAGCAAGGGCTTTATTCAACTTAAGGCTGGGTTCACACTATTGCGAAACCCGCATCCAATTCAATGACCAGTGTACAACAGATGTTCCATCCTTAGTCAGACCAACCCCATACTCCATCCCAACCTGTACAATTAAATCCCATTAATGGAGACCACACAATAAATGGAATTTATTGGCAGTAGCAGCCTCTTTATTAACAAACCAACTTAAATTAACATAAACCATAAAAAAAACATTTGTTAAACCGAAACCCATCAGTTACTAATCACGTTGGTCTTTGCAGGAACCCCAAACTATCGTTCAAGAATGCACTGCGGTACCTTTTTCTATACTAGGCCTCCAGCCGCAATATACTGGTTCGGTGACAACCCACTAACCGCGGTGCACCCATTAAACTATTCCAGCTAAAACCAGTGTTAACTGGAATACACCAGAGGGACCCATACCACCGATGGGGCCCGAACCCTTCCTTATCCGAGGTTTCTTCATTCGCCAGCAAAGACCAACATCCGCCAGCTGCCACCACATCCTGAAGCCACAGCTCCTGGTGTGAGAACTGACCTAAAGAAAAAACAGGGAGGGTGGGAAGTTGCTACCTGCCCCGCGAGATCCTCTGGACGCCAGGGCGGGACCACCTCACCTTAAATGCACATAGCCACTCCTCTCTTTCAGGCTACCCTCCAATCAGGTAAGCCCTTTCATTACTTTACATGCCCTGTTCACCTTGTCGTGCCTGCCCACCGCTATTTTATTATTTTTGGGGGGGGGGGGGGGCGTGTGCCCGGCTCTCTATGGAGCCGGTTCACACATCTCTGGGGGGCAGCTGTGGAGTGGATTGCACAGGAGTCCTGTGCGCCTTTGGCTTTGTTTCAGGGCCGAATTCAGCCAAAATACGGGGCCTGATTCGTCCCTGAAATGGAGAACAGGAACGCACCGGACCCCTGCTGTGAACCGCATCCGTCCTAGGTGTGAACCCAGCCTTTGTCAAAGCTGCACAGTCTCTTTTCCTCTAAACATGTCCCTTATCTGCATAGGTAGTTTTTTTGGTAAAGGTGAACTCATGCCCTTACTGTGTTTAGAAAAAAAACAAGAAGCTGATGTATTCTGAATGTGTCTAAGCCCCCGTTCACATTGACTGCGGCTTTGAAATTGTATGACTTTATCTGAAATCGCATGATTTCAAAGCTGCATGCCAGTGCGACTTCGGATGCGACTTTGAAGACATCTGTGTGGCTTCATGCACATATGTCTATTCAAGTCGCGCCCAAAATCGCCAAAAGTAGTAGCTGACGTCGCACCGTTTTGAACAGTGCGATTGCCGACAATAGGATGGGACTTGTCATGCAATTTGACTTGTCAAATCGCATGACAAATCGCTCCGTTGTGAAGGGGGGCGAAAAGTGTGTAAACAGGTACATTCTGCATACAATCACAGAACACACACTATACTTCCAGATCAATTTCTCCTGTGTTTGGGAAAAAAAAAAAAAAATCAAAGGAGGCCTGTATGAATGGGACCTAAGACCCCATACACACTATTAGATTTTCTGCAGATTTTTGTCTTCAGATTTACCAAAACCATATAATATGAGGTCAAACCTTAAGAGTTTCAATTTGTATGCAATCAGGCAGGCCCTTGCACTACATGGTTTTGGTAAGTCTAAAGACAAAAATCTGCAGAAAATCTAATAGTGTGTATGGGGCTGTACGTCCCCTTTTGACCATGCCCGTGGGACCGGCAGACTCGATGTCTGATCTCTCCCGCCATTTATGTCACGGAGCCTCAGGACGGGGAGATGCCTATGTAAACAAGGCACTTCCCCGTTCTGGCTTGTGTCATGACAGAGATCACTGCTCCCTGTCACGCAGTCATGTGACCTGAAGCCCATCCCCCACAGTTAGAATCACTTCCTAGGACACACTTAACCCCTTCATTGCCCTCTAGTGGTTAACCCCTTCACTGCCAGTGTCATTTACACAGTAATCGGTGCATTTTTATAGCACTGATCGCTGTATAAATGACAATGGTCCCAAAATAGTGTCAAAATTGTCCGACGTGTCCGCCATAATGTCGCAGATCGCCGCCATTACTAATAAAAAAATAAAAAATAAAAATGCCATAAAACTATCCCTTATTTTGTAGATGCTATAACTTTTGCGCAAACCAATCAATATACGCTTATTGCGTTTTTTTTTTTTTTTAACAAAAATATGTAGAAGAATACATATCAACCTAAACTGAGGGAAAAAAATATTTTTTTATATATATTTTTCGGGGATATTTATTATAGCAAAAAGTAAAAAATAATGCGTTTTTTTTTTTCAAAATCGACGCTCTTTTTTTGTTTATAGTGCAAAAAATAAAAACCGCAGAAGTGATCAAATACAACTAAAAGAAAGCTCTATTTGTGGGAAAAAAGGACGTCAATTTTGTTTGGGTGCAACATTGCACGACCGCGCAATTGTCAGTTAAAGCGACGCAGTGCCGAATCACAAAAAGTGCTCTGGTCAGGAAGGGGGTAAAAATCTTCCGGGGCTGAAGTGGTTAAAGAAGTAGTATGCAAGCCGCGATGAAGTCGTGCAGGGATGTCGGATTCAAAGTCGCAGTAGTCTGAGCCCTGTCTAAAGGGGAGCAGAGAGTGCAGCTCTCCCGATCAGTGATGTTTGGATCCCAGTCTGATCATCCATGAAGCTGTCCCTGTACCGGGCCGAATATTCCCGACCTGTACATGCGGGTGCATGGCGGGGAAGGCCTCAGCCGCTTATGACTGGCGCTCTGCAGTGACAGCTTCCTGGCAGGATAGATAGATGGGTTTGGACTAGAACACATCTGAGCTCATCCCTAGTCCTGATTATAACTCAGGTGGTAATAATGAAGGCTGATCCTCCCATTCAGAGATCAGTGTGTGAGGAAGGACAGGGTACATCATACAGCTATTCCTTCACAACGGTAAGAATCTATAATTGTGTGATAAAATCCTCCCAATGTATGTACATCACCTGGAGGGGAGGGTTATATTCTTTAGTACAGGTACATTTAGGGCCTTTGCACACGGGTGCAGAGGGTGACACACCATCAGGAAGGAGCGGATTTATGTGCCCAGGAGTCACAGATCTTTGAAAGATCAAAGGCCAGGCTGGGGACAGACGCTCATCTGGTGGTTCCATGTGTACGGAGACTGATGAGTGGGCCCTAGAAGTGAACTGACAGCGTCCAGAACCGCTCATTTGTCCCTGTACCATGTAATACCCAGAAGTGTGTCTGTTTACAGCTGTACGCATCAATGACAGGCTGACAGACAAACACTTGTGACTCCCAAGCACAGATAATCGCTCCATCTTGATGTATCCGGGCCTCGGCACCCATGTGTATGAGCTCTAAGCATAGCTGATGTTTATGCAGAGATTCTGGAGTGTTGTGGTCTCCTCCATGTTTCTCTGTTCCAGGTTATTTGTCTATATCCGGGGGCTCCAAACTATGGCCACGGACCACGTTTGGTCCCATAAAAATGATATGGGGCCCTCTGCAACCGTCCGTCTAGCCGGCAGTGGTCTGTGTATTGTAATATGGGGACTAGTGCATCCACTGCTAGCCAGCCATGACCTTTCCCCAGTTCCCCTGATGGGCATTCCTGGATGAAAGGGGCGGAACTCCTGATAAGCACCCCTGGATGTAAGGGGGGGACTCTGGCTACTCCTGGAGATGGAGGGGGGGGGGGGAGGAGCTGTTATGGTCACTCTTGGATATAACAAGGGGAGGAGGAGAGAACATGGATGACACTCCTGGATGTAAGGGCGCACTGATGGATGCTCTCAGATGTAAGGGGGAGGGGCGCACTGATGGATGCTCTCAGATGTAAGGGGGAGGGGCGCACTGATGGGCACTCTTGGATGTAAGGGGGAGGGCGCACTGATGGGCACTCTTGGATGTAAGAGGGAGGGCGCACTGATGGGCACTCTTGGATGTAAGGGGGAGGGCGCACTGATGGGCACTCTTGGACGTAAGGGGGAGGGCGCACTGATGGGCACTCTTGGACGTAAGGGGGAGGGCGCACTGATGGGCACTCTTGGACGTAAGGGGGAGGGCGCACTGATGGGCACTCTTGGACGTAAGGGGGAGGGCGCACTGATGGGCACTCTTGGACGAAAGGGGGAGGGCGCACTGATGGGCACTCTTGGACGTAAGGGGGAGGGCGCACTGATGGGCACCCCTGGACGTAAGGGGGAGGGCGCACTGATGGGCACCCTTGGATGTAAGGGGGAGGGCGCACTGATGGGCACCCTTGGATGTAAGGGGGAGGGCGCACTGATGGGCACCCTTGCATGTAAGGGGGAGGGCTCACTGATGGGCACCCTTGCATGTAAGGGGGAGGGCTCACTGATGGGCACCTTGCATGTAAGGGGGAGGGCTCACTGATGGGCACCCTTGCATGTAAGGGGGAGGGCGCACTGATGGGCACCCTTGGATGTAAGGGGGAGGGCGCACTGATGGGCACCCTTGGATGTAAGGGGGAGGGCGCACTGATGGGCACCCTTGGATGTAAGGGGGAGGCGCACTGATGGGCACCCTTGGATGTAAGGGGGAGGGCGCACTGATGGGCACCCTTGGATGTAAGGGGGAGGGCGCACTGATGGGCACCCTTGGATGTAAGGGGGAGGGCGCACTGATGGGCACTCTTGGATGTAAGGGGGAGGGCGCACTGATGGGCACTCTTGGATGTAAGGGGGAGGGCGCACTGATGGGCACCCTTGGATGTAAGGGGGAGGGCGCACTGATGGGCACCCTTGGATGTAAGGGGGAGGGCGCACTGATGGGCACCCTTGGATGTAAGGGGGAGGGCGCACTGATGGGCACCCTTGGATGTAAGGGGGAGGCGCACTGATGGGCACCCTTGGATGTAAGGGGAGGGCGCACTGATGGGCACTCTTGGATGTAAGGGCGAGGGCGCACTGATGGACACTCTTGGATGTAAGGGAGGGCGGACTGGGGGACTCCTAGATGTAAGAAGGGGACTCTTTATAGAAAAAAAAAAAAAAATGATTTGTCAGCCTGTTAATATTTGTAAAATCTACAATATGGTCCTTGTGTAAAAAAATAAATACTTTTTTTACTGGACTACATACAAAAACATGAATCAGATTCATCTATTCTCACATATGTAAAAAACAATCACTAAAACCTCAGATCAGCTGTAATGTGCCATTGTTTTTATTACATTTCTATCTACCACTTTCAATGAACTCCTACCAGGTGATCCTGTCTCTATTTCAAGCACTTCCTGTTAGGGTGACAACACATGAATGACAGTGATCCGCTCACTCCATTGTGTTTTCCTTCAGACTCTCAATCAGAGTGCATGATCCATGTGGAGTGACAACATTCTCTCTCTCTACAAGCAGCTGTACTGAGGCATATTATGCAGACATAGTCCACTGTTGTCACCGTCGGGAAACCCGTCCTAAGAAATGCCAAGCGGCCATCGCTGGAGTGCATATAAACAAGAAGTGGCAACAAAGCAGTTACAGGAGATCAGCAGCACCTAGAAAAATGGGAAAAAAAGCATTTTTATTAAAAAATGTGGTCCGGGGCTCACAAGGATAAGGCTCTTCATCTATAGCCATGTGACTGTCATTTTCAAATCTCATTGTCTGAAAATAACTGTCACTTTTTTACTAAAATAAAGTAGCTTTGTTAGCTTTGTGCTTTTAGCTATTTTAAATGTGGTTCCGTTAGAGTTTACATCTGCTTCAAGCAACGCAAGGCGTGCATCCGCAGCGACCAATCGCAATTCATTTTCCTGAAGCCACAGCAGGTGTCAGATGGATTCTGATTGGTGGTCGGGCAGCACATAGTTAAAATTTTGCTCCGGTGTCCCAATCCAGAAAATAAGCAAGCCAGATATCGGATGCAAATAACTGGGGACCGGGACTGACTATTGATAGATTCATCTAATCTTGATTTCTCATCCCCCCCCCCTTTCCATATAATGCCACCCTGACCCCATTTCATCTCCTCCTCACCTTCAGCACCATACACCTGTCCAGGAACACCTCCCTCTGTCTCCATGGTAACTGGTTATGGAGAATGGGAGCATCTTCACCATCGTCATGGAAACCAATCTATTCTGTCTGGTCGGTCTGTGCATGAAGCAAGCCGCCCGGGATAAATCCTTCCAGTTCATCTATGTAGAATCATTTGTTCTATGAGATGTATCTCCTGTACTGGGCCCCCAGGCTGCCCCCCCGCCATCACCGCCTGCTATCTACAGGTCCATCCAACCATGGGAGTTCAGTTTGTGCCGGACCTTGGAGGGACAACCCACCGTACAGGGCAGAAAAGTCACAAGAAAGCCATAAACACTACTGCCCGACTCTATTGATTTATTTATACTGTGCGTGTGTGTGTGTACAGTGTCTTGAAAAAGTTTTCATACCCCTAGAAATTTTCCACATTTTGTCATGTTACAACCAAAAACACAAATGTAATTTATTGGGATTTTATGTGATAGACCAACACAAAGTGGCACATAATTGTAAAGTGGAAGGAAAATTTAGAAATGGTTTTTAACATTTTTTACAAACAAATATGTGAAAAGTGTGGTGTACATTTGTATTCAGCCCCCCTGAGTCAATACTTTGTAGAACCTCCTTTCACTGCAATTACAGCTGCAAGTCTTTTTGGGTATTTCTCTACCAGCTTTGTACATCTAGAGAGTGATATTTTTGCCCATTCTTCTTTGTAAAATAGCTCAAGCTCTGTCAGATTGGATGGAGAGCGTCTGTGAACAGCAATTTTCAAGTCTTGCCACAGATTCTCAATTGGATTTAGGTCTGGACTTTGACTGGGCCATTCTAAGACATGAATATGCTTTGATCTAAACCATTCCATTGTAGCTCTGGCTGTATGTTTAGGGTCGTTGTCCTGCTGGAAGGTGAACCTCCGCCCCAGTCTCTAGTTTTTGCAGACTCCAACAGGTTTTCTTCTAAGATTTCCCTGTATTTGGCTCCATTCATCTTCCCATCAACTCTGATCAGGTTCCCTGTCCCTACTGAAGAAAAGCATCCCCACAACATGATGCTGCCACCACCATGTTTCACGGTGGGGATGGTGTGTTCAGGGTGATGTGCAGTGTTAGTTTTCCATCACACATAGCGTTTTGCTTTTAGGCCAATTAGTTCAATTTTGGTCTCATCTGACCAGAGCACCTTCTTCCACATGTTTGCTGTGTCCCCCATGTGACTTCTTATGACTTTCTTCCAACAATGACTTTCTTCTTGCCACTCTTCCATAATGGCCAGATTTGTGGAGTCCACAACTAATAGTTGTCCTGTGGACAGATTCTCCCACCTGAGCTGTGTATCTCTGCAGCTCCTCCAGAGTTACCATGGACCTCTTGGCTGCTTCTCTGATTAATGCTCTCCTAGCTCGGGCCTGTCAGTTTAGGTGGACGGCCATGTCTTGGTAGGTTTGCAGTTGTGCCATGTTCTTTCCAATTTCAGATGATGGATTGAACAGTGCTCTGTGAGATGCTACATTAAGCTTCTCCACAACTTTATCCCTGACCTGTCTGGTGTGTTCCTTGGCCTTTATGATGCTGTTTGTTTACTAAGGTTCTTCAACAAACCTCTGAGGGCTTCACAGAACAGCTGTATTTATACTCAGATTAAATTACACACAGGTGGACTCTATTTACTAATTAGGTGACTTCTGAAGGCAATTGGTTCCACTAGATTTTGGTTAGGGGTATCAGAGTAAAGGGGGCTGAATACAAATATACTCCACACTTTTCACATATTTATTTGTAAAAAATGTTGAAAAACATTTATAATTTTCCTTCCACTTCACAATTATGTGCTACTTTGTGTTGGTCTATCACATAAGAAAATCCCAAGAAAATACATTTACGTTTTTGGTTGTAACATGACAAAATGTGGAAAATTTCAAGGGGTATGAATACTTTTTCAAGGCACTGTGTATATGTATGTGTAAAATATATACCGTATTTATCGGCGTATAACACGCACATTAATTTTAAGAGGGAAGTTTAAGGAAAAAAACTTAAATTTTAAATAAGGAACTTTGAAGCAAAATAAGGGTCAGTGCCCATCTGCAGTCTCACCATTGCCATCAATACAGCCTCATCAGTCCACGTCAATGCAGCAGCCTCACCATTGCCGTCAATGCAACAGCCTCACCATTGCCATCAGTGCAGCCTGATTGATGCCCATCTGCAGCCTAGAGGGACAGGGAGGGGGTGGGACGAGCGCCGACAGATTACATACAGTGAGAATCTCCTATGATGGACAGAACAGTGGTCCAATGGCGGTCCAGGAGACGGGACTTCCTATTCCAGAGGCCGCCAAGTAAACAGGAGATTCTCACTGTATGTAATCTGACAGTGCTCGTCCCGCCCCCCTCCCTGTCCCCTCTGAGGCAGCTAAAATTGAAGTATTAGCGTATAACATGCATGTGCTATTTGCACCCAATTTTCAGGGCGAAAAAGTGAGTGTTATACGCCAATAAATACAGTATATACTGGATCACGAAAGTGGAGCCTTCACCGCTCAATTATTTGTATTGGGGTGATATTTCTATATACAGTATTGCCAGATCACGAAAGTGGACCGATCAATTATACGTATATCCGTATTGGAGCATCATTATTATTATTAATATTAATAATAAGATAATTTTTATTATAAAATGCTAATCAGCCATACCATTTATGACCAGTAGCAGATCCTTTAAGTCCTGTAAGTTGAGAGGTGGGGCCTCCATGGATCGGACTTGTTTTTCCAGCACATCCCACAGATGAATTGAGATCTGGAGAATCTGGGGGCCAAGTCAACATCTTGAACTCATTGGGGTTGATTTACTAAAGGCAAATCCACTTTGCACTGCAAGTGCACTTGGAAATGCAGTTGCTGTAGATCTGAGGGGGAAGATCTGAAATGAGGGGAAGCTCTGCTGATTTTATCATCCAATCATGTGCAAGCAAACATGCTGTTTTTTATTTTCCTTGCATGTCCCCCTCAGATCTACAGTGACTGCACTTCCAAGTGTACTTGTAGTGCAAAGTGAACTTGCCTTTAGTAAATAAACCCCATTGTGTTCCTCAAACCATTCTTGAATTCATCAGACCAGGCCACCTTGCTCCGTGGTCCAGTTCTGATGCTCGTGTGCCCATTGTAGGTGCTTTGGCTGTGGACATGGGCACCCTGACCAATGTGCACAATATGCAGAGGCACATCATTCAAGTCTAGAAGCCAAATCCACCAATGATCACCTTGATCAAGCACTTCGCTGTGTGAAACGCGTCAATATTCCTGTGTGCCTGTGCTGTTTATTCTGCCCGTTTAGAAATAAATAATCATCATTATCCTGTTGCGGAGTGTGGGCACTGTCTTCTGTTTTCTGACCATTATGCAGCTACGCAACCCGTCCACAAGGTGTCCTGACACCTTTCAATAGGAACCAGCATTAACTTTATCAGTAATCTGAGCTGCAGTAGTTCTTCTGTTGGATCGGACAACCCGGGCCAATCTTTGACTCCCCACATGCATCAATGAGCCTTGGCCGCCGATGACCCTGTTATTTAAAATTTTTTCCAGTTTTCCTGCCGTGGACTATGTCAGGGCTGGGCTCAGCCCTTCCTTCTCTGAGCTGGCCGCTCAGCTGTTGATGATATCCTGCTCGTCAGTCCTGCCTACTTAAGCCGTCCAGTCCAGAGGAGCTCTGCCTTCGCCTTGGTCATCATCACAGAAACGATCTCCTGCGATCCCGTTCAAGACTTGCTTGGCTGACATCCCTTCTGGCTCCAGATCGTGCTTGCTTTTCCACTACATTGATCCCTGACTTCTGGCTTGGCTGACTATCCGTTCCGGTTACTGAACTTTGGCTATGTTTTGATTATGTTTGTTCTTTTTACTTTTAATATTAAACAAGTGTGATTTAACTGTACTTCTGTCTCGGCCTGATTTCATGGTTTCTGATAGACTACTTTGGTCAGTCATGACCACTGCAGACCGGGAACATTTCAAAAGAGCAACAATTTTGGAGAATGCTCTGACCCAATCATCCAGCCATTAAAATCTGGCCCTTGTCGCTCAAATCCTTACGCTTGCCCATTTTTTTTCTGCTTTCGACACATAAACTTCAGGGACAACATGTTTACTTGCTGTTTCATATATCCCACCAACTTTCAGATGCCATTGTCAGGAAATAATCAATGATATTCACTTTACCTGTCAGTGGTTATTATGTCCTGGCTAATCGGTTTATATTTGTATTAGGATGATCTTTCGATATGTTACTAGATCATGAAAGTGGAGCCTTTATTGATCAATTATGTATCTGTATATTGGGTTAATATTATATATTATCAGATCATGCAAGTGGAGTCTTCACTGATTAATTGTATATCTGTATTGGAGGCAATATTTCTATCTATCACCTGATCACCAAAAAATGGATTCTATCCTGATCAATATACATATACAGTAATCTGAAAGGTGATTCTAATACAAGGTCATTCAGTGTTCACAGTACGGTGATGATTTAGTATAGACTTACATCACCTAGAGTTAATCTGGGCTTCTGGTGTGTGGCGATGGCGACACCTTTTAGGTTTACCACTCGCCCTCCAGAAGATTTAACCCCCCCATTTATGACCAGGCCATTTTTTTGCTATACGGCACTGCATTACTTTAACTGACAATTGTGGGGTTGTGCAACGCTGTACCCAAATAAAATATATGTCGTGTTTTTTTTTTTTTTTTTTCTAACAAATAGAGCTTTCTTTTGGTGGTATTTGATCACCTCTGCCTTTTTTTATTTTTGTGTTTTAAACAAAGACCGACAATTTGAAAAAAAAAAAAAAAACTATTTTTTACTTTCTGCTATAAAACATATCCAGTAAAAAAATGGAAAAACACAAATTTCTTTATAAATTAAGGCCAATATGTATTCAGCTAAAAAAAATCCCAATAAGCGTATATTGATTGGTTTGCGCAAAAGTTAGACTTATTTTTTTTTTTTTTGGGTGACGGTTAGTGACTTATAGCGGGGACTGCGATATTGCGGCGGACAATCGGAAACTTTTTGGTAGACATGTGCGCCGTCAATAAATTTTGTTTCGTTCCATTCCATATTAGCCGTTAATTCGTATTTCGTGTCCGAAATTCAATTTGGATTCGTACGAAATACGAATTCGTTAACTTTTCGTAACAATTACGAACGTTTGTTATGATGAATTTAAAAAGCAAAAAATACCTTTCTCAATATGGCATTCGTTGGACTCATTATGCTCATTATGAGGGGTTCCCACCATCGCTGTGCTGTGCTGACTTCCTCCTGGGGCTGTACCCCTGCTGTGCTCATTAAGAGGGGCTCCCAACATCATTGTGCTGTGCTGACTTCCTGGGTTTGTACCCCTGCTGTGCTCATTATGAGGGGCTCCCACCATCCCTGTGCTGTGCTGACTTCCTCCTAGGGCTTTACCCCTGCTGTGCTCATTATGAGGGGCTCCCACCATCCCTTGCTGTGCTCATTATGAGGGGGCTCCCACCATCCCTGTGCTGTGCTCATTATGAGGGGCTCCCACCATCCCTGTGCTGTGCTCATTATGAGGGGCTCCCACCATCCCTGTGCTGTGCTCATTATGAGGGGCTCCCACCATCCCTGTGCTGTGCTGACTTCCTCCTGGGCTGTATCCCTGCTGTGCTCATTATGAGGGGCTCCCACCACCCCTGTGCTGTGCTCATTATGAGGGGCTCCCACCATCCCTGTGCTGTGCTCATTATGAGGGGCTCCCACCATCCCTGTGTTGTGCTGACTTCCTGGGTTTTTAACTTCATCATAACAAATAATCGTAATTATTATGACAATGGAAAAAACTATATTAACGAACATTCTTATTTTGTCCTGAATCTCCCATCGACTACCAGTACCAGTCTCCCACTCCCATATTAAAAAAGGTCATTTTCCCAACCCTCACTCAGCAGCAGAAGAAAACCTCTGGTTGGTCAACAAAACACCAGTCACGTTTCCGTTGTAACGGAATTTAGATCCAAAATTCGTCAATGAAATCTCGTATTTCGTATAAAATTCGGAAGCATAGCATTCGTATTTTGGATGCTTCCGAATGTACAAATTTCGATTTGTACGAAACGAATCGCACATGTCTACTTTTTGGGTACCAGTGACACCAATACAGTGATCAGTGGTAAAAAATATGCACTGTCACTGTACTAATGACACTGGTTGGGAAGGGGTTTCCATCAGGGGCGATCAAAGGGTTAAATGTGTTTTTACTATAAGAGTTGCTTTTGCTAGGGCAAGAGATGGAATTTATTTCCTGCAGGGATACACATCCCATCCCTTCCCTCCTGTCAGAACAGTGATCTGCCTTGTTTACATTGCTGTTCTGGCTCTCTGCCTAATGATCAGCGGGTGCCAGAGGACATCGGGTACTGTGCACCCGCCGTTTGGCTTCCACTGTGTGTAATCGCAGCAGAAGCGAGTCGACGGCGACGCGCATATGGGCCCCCTACCCGGAAGTGTCGGACCACGTACATATGTGATCTGGCACATGGGTTCTGCCCTGTAGCAATAAAACTGCTATAGGGCGGACCTGAAGTGGTTAAGGAAATCTGTTAATTTTATTGGGCTGCTACCATCCCAAATAGAAACCTACATGCACCATACATACAGATGTGCAATACAGGTGCGTTCTGTTTGCCATGCACAAATATTGGCACCACAATGCACCAACATGGGTGTAAAGGTCCCTATAATGACTCTGTCACTTCCCAAAAATTAATGTAGCAGAGCCTGTAAAAGAACACCTGTTGCACCCCCCACACTGCAGATTTATTTACTAGTACAGGTGTTTATATGGCGCAGACAATGTCCGCAGCGCTGTACATTCATATCAGGGTGGTGTCAGAGAATCTCCTGTATCCATATACTTCCAGGTGTGTTGCTTTCCTTATTGTGGTTCCATCCACTGGCCCCTATGTCACTACCCGTCACAATCTTTGTAGGGTTTTATTCGTTGAATTCTGTTTTTGTGCTCATTAGCTGGACTGTGTGCTGAGGAATGTTTTGTATTGGTCAGTTCTGTCATCTGCACAGCCAATCACATTTCACTCCACTTAAGCTGGCCGTACGTTATACAGTTTTCTTCTTCTTCAATTTTCTTTAGATTTATGAACCTTCAGCTATGTAGTGCAAGGGCCTGCCTGATTACATATAAATTGAAAGTGTTTAGGTGTGACCTCATATTATAATCTAAAGGAAAATTGTACAATGTATGGCCAGCCTAATTAGTGTAAATGATTCAATAATGAACTACGGGTATTGATTAACTGGGATTTGTATAGAGATAATGACCTTATTGACACAAGAGAGTGAGGATGAGGGGGGGTTACATGATAGGATGAGTTGAAAACCAGTATAGATGGATAGACTGAGGGATGGGGAGAAGACACGCATAGATGAGTTGATTGATTGAAGGGTTGGGGGGGGGAGCAGGGATGGAGGTATTGGTTACAGAATCATGGGGGGGAGGAAGACAAAGATGGATGGATGGATTGGGGGTTAGCATGGAAGATTGGGGAGTTGAAGGGAGGCAGGCATAGGAGTGGGAATGGTGGAAGGAAAGGGGATGAGGGGGAACGGGTGGAAGGAGGGAAGATGGGAATGGAGGAAAGATGGGGATGGGGGGGGGGCGGTGGAAGGAGGGAAGATGGGGATGGGGGGGACGGTGGAAGGAGGGAAGATGGTGATGGGGGGGGGGTGGAAGGTGGGAAGATGGGGATGGGGGGGGGACGGTGGAAGGTGGGAAGATGGGGATGGGGGGGGGGGGGGACGGTGGAAGGTGGGAAGATGGGGATGGGGGGGGGGGGGACGGTGGAAGGTGGGAAGATGGGGATGGGGGGGGGGGGGGAAGATGGGGGGGGGGGGGGGGGAAGATGGGGATGGGGGGGGGGACGGTGGAAGGTGGGAAGATGGGGATGGGGGGGGGGGACGGTGGAAGGTGGGAAGATGGGGATGGGGGGGGCGGTGGAAGGAGGGAAGATGGGGATGGGGGGGGCGGTGGAAGGAGGGAAGATGGGGATGGGGGGGCGATGGAAGGAGGGAAGATGGGGATGGGGGGGGGCGATGGAAGGAGGGAAGATGGGGATGGGGGGGGGGCGATGGAAGGAGGGAAGATGGGGATGGGGGGGGGGCGATGGAAGGAGGGAAGATGGGGATGGGGGGGGCGGTGGAAGGAGGGAAGATGGGGATGGGGGGGGCGGTGGAAGGAGGGAAGATGGGGATGGGGGGGCGGTGGAAGGAGGGAAGATGGGGATGGGGGGGGGGTGGTGGAAGGAGGGAAGGTGGGGATGGGGGGGGGCGGTGGAAGGAGGGAAGATGGGGATGGGGGGGCGGTGGAAGGTGGGAAGATGGGGATGGGGGGGACGGTGGAAGGAGGGAAGATGGGGGGGGGGGATGGTGGAAGATGGGGATGGGGGGGGCGGTGGAAGGAGGGAGGATGGGGGGGGTGGAAGGAGGGAAGATGGGGATGGGGGGGACGGTGGAAGGAGGGAAGATGGGGATGGGGGGGCGGTGGAAGGTGGGAAGATGGGGATGGGGGGGGCGGTGGAAGGAGGGAAGATGGGGGGGGGGACGGTGGAGGATGGGGGGGTGAAAGGAGGAAGATGGGGATGGGGGGGACGGTGGAAGGAGGGAAGATGGGGATGGGGGGGACGGTGGAAGGTGGGGATGGGGGGGACGGTGGAAGGTGGGGAAGATGGGGATGGGGGGAACGGTGGAAGGAGGGAAGATGGGGATTGGGGGGGGACGGTGGAAGATGGGGATGGGGGGGAACAGTGGAAGGAGGGAAGATGGGGATTGGGGGGGGACGGTGGAAGTAGGGAAGATGGGGATGGGGGGGAACAGTGGAAGGAAGGAAGATGGGGATGGGGGGGGGACGGTGGAAGGAGGGAAGATGGGGATGGGGGGGGACGGTGGAAGGAGGGAAGATGGGGATGGGGGGGGGGGGGACGGTGGAAGGAGGGAAGATGGGGATGGGGGGGGGGAACGGTGGAAGGAGGGAAGATGGGGATGGAGGGGGTGGGGAACGATGGAAGGAGGGAAGATGGGGATGGAGGGGGGGGGAACGATGGAGGAGGGAAGTTGGGGATGGGGGGGGGTGGAAGGAGGGAGGATGGGGATGGGGGGGGACGGTGGAAGGAGGAAAGATGGGATGGGGGGGGGTGGATGGGGAGGGGGGGAACAGTGGAAGGAGGAATGGGGATGGAGGGATAGAAGAATGGGGGAAGGGAGCTAGGGAGGGATGGGTGGAATGAGGGGGAGATGGGGATGGAGGGAACAGTGGAAGGAAACTAGGGATGGATGTAAGGATGGAGGAGGGATGGGCATGAATGAGTGAAAGGCTGGGGGTGGGAGGATAGACGGGAATGGATTGAAGAGGATGGCGAGGGGGGGGCAGGGATGGATGGGTGGGGAGGGATAGGTATGGATGGGTGGAAAGCTGGATGGATGGGTAGGCATGGAAGAGGTGATAGGCATTAATGTATTGAAGGGGGTGAGGGGGGAAGGCATGGAAGGATGAAGGGGTCTGGATGGATGAATGGGGGGATGAAAGGAGGAGGGAGGGAAGAGTGAGACAATGGCATGTATAGATTGAAAGTACAAGAGGGCAAGCTATGAAGACAGAGGGGTAGATCTAAGCACAGGTTCACACTGAGCTGTGGGAATGAAGCTGTGCGATTTCAGCTGAACTCATACGATTTCAGTCCCGCATGTCAGTCCCGATTTCACACACATCTGGGTGGATTTCTGCACAGATTTCAATAGAAATCGCACCCCGAAATCGCAAAAAGTAGTACAGAAACTACTTTTTGAAATCAGTGCGGCGCCGCAAGTGCAGTGTCGCATGATTGGGACGGTGCCATTGCTGGCAGTTGCCGCCGATTTGACATGTCAGATGGCACCAATGTGAACCAGGAATAAATAGTAGAGAGAGAGAGAGAGAGAGAGAGAGAGAGAGAAAAAGAGGAATGAAAGGAGGGAGAGTGAGGGGCGGGATAGTGAGGGGCGGTGGGGATAAAGAGAGAGGGGGGGGGTTGATTGGAAAAAAGGGACAGATGGACGAAAATAAAGTGGAAGACGTAGACAGGGGTGGGGTGGGGGGGGGGGGGGGTAGCAATTCTCAAATAAATCAGTAACTTGATTAGTCTTTGCGACAGGTTTGCAGTATATTTGCGTCCCCTGCGCCGGTATTCCTGAGCATTCACAAAGTTCTGAGACACATTTTATTACTGAAGATGAGACCGATTTTCGCTGCGTTTGGTAATGTGCAGCAACACACGCTAAATGATTGTGGTCTGGATGAATTGCGCTGAGGCTGCTTTTACCTGCTGACCACTCAGGTCAGGTGAGGTGTGCGGTGGCCGGCCGATCTCTTCCTATTTTTGCAACATGCTCAATGATGGCGCACGCACCATTTTCTGTGAGTACGCTGCGCTCCAAGATGCATTCCCTTTTAATATGACTGGCACTACATTGCATCAATGCATGGAACTCGCGTAGCAGTAGAGT
>JBBHAA010003426.1:0-162096 GCA_037953035.1 Aquarana catesbeiana
CCCCAATCCTCCCTCTGTCCTTCATATACCCCAATCCTCCCTCTGTCTTCTATTATACCCCAATCCTCCCTCTGTCCTTCTATTATACTCCAATCCCCTCTGTCCTTCTATTATACCCAATCCCCCTCTGTCCTATTATACCCCATCCCCCCTCTGTCCTTCTATTATACCCCAATCCTCCCTCTGTCTCTTCTATTAACCCAACCCCCCTCTGTCCCTTCTATTATACCCCAATCCCCCCTCTGTCCTTCTATTATACCCCAATCCTCCCCTCTGTCCTTCTATTATACCCCAATCCCTCCTCTGTCCTTATTATACCCCAATCCCCCCTCTGTCCTTCTATATACCCCAATCCTCCCTCTGTCCTTCTATTATACCCCAACCCCCCCCTCTGTCCTTCTATTATACCCCAATCCTCCCTCTGTCCTTCTATTATACCCAATCCTCCTCTGTCCTTCTATTATACCCCAATCCCCCCTCTGTCCTTTTATACCCAATCCTCCCCTCTGTCCTTCTATTATACCCCAATCCACCCTCTGTCCTTCTATTATACCCAATCCTCCCTCTGTCCTTCATATATACCCCAATCCACCCTCTGTCCTTCTATTACCCCCATCCTCCTCCTGTCCTTCTATTATACCCCAATCCCCCACCTCTGTCCTTCTATTATACCCCAATCCTCCCTCTGTCCTTCTATTATACCCCAATCCTCCCTCTGTCCTTCTATTATACCCCCAATCCTCCCCTCTGTCCTTCTATTATACCCCAATTCCTCCCTCTGTCCTTCTATTATACCCCAATCCCTCCCTCTGTCCTTCTATTATACCCAATCCTCCCTCTGTCCTTCTATTATACCCCAATCCTCCCTCTGTCCTTCTATTATACCCCAATCCCCCCTCTGTCCTTCTATTATACCCCAACCCCCTCTGTCCTTCTATTATAACCCCAATCCTCCCTCTGTCCTTCTATTATACCCTAATCCCCCCTCTGTCCTTCTATTATACCCCAATCCTCCCCTCTGTCCTTCTATTATACCCCAATCCTCCCCTCTGTCCTTCTATTATACCCCAATCCCCCCTCTGTCCTTCTATTATACCCCAATCCCCCCTCTGTCCTTCTATTATACCCCAATCCCTCCTCTGTCCTTCTATTATACCCCAATCCCCCCTCTGTCCTTCTATTATACCCCAATCCCTCCTCTGTCCTTCTTTTATACCCCAATCCTCCCTCTGTCCTTCTATAATACCCCAATCCTCCCTCTGTCCTTCTATTATACCCCAATCCCCCCTCTGTCCTTCTATTATACCCCAATCCCCCCTCTTTCCTTCTATTATACCCCAATCCCCCCTCTGTCCTTCTATTATACCCCAATCCCTCCACCCCTTTAATATACCCCAATCCCTCCATCCCTTTATTATACCCCAATCCCCCCTCTGTCCTTCTATTATACCCCAATCCCCCCTCTGTCCTTCTATTATACCCCAATCCTCCCCTCTGTCCTATTATACCCCAATCCCCCCTCTGTCCTTCTATTATACCCCAATCCCCCCTCTGTCTTTCTATTATACCCCAATCCTCCCTCTGTCCTTCTATTATACCCCAATCCTCCTCTGTCCTTCTATTATACCCCAATCCCCCCCTCTATCCTTCTATTATACCCCAATCCTCCCTCTGTCCTTCTATTATACCCCAATCCCTCCTCTGTCCTTCTATTATACCCCAATCCTCCCCTCTGTCCTTCTATTATACCCCAATCCCTCCTCTGTCCTTCTATTATACCCCAATCCTCCCTCTCCTGTCCTTCTATATACCCCAATCCTCCCTCTGTCCTTCTATTATACCCCAATCCCTCCCTCTGTCCTTCTATTATACCCCAATCCTCCCTCTGTCCTTCTATTATACCCCAATCCCTCCTCTGTCCTTCTATTATACCCCAATCCCCCCTCTGTCCTTCTATTATACCCCAATCCTCCCTCTGTCCTTCTATTATACCCCAATCCCCCCCTCTGTCCTTCTATTATACCCCAATCCTCCCTCTGTCCTTCTATTATCCCCAATCCTCCCTCTGTCCTTCTATTATACCCCAATCCCCCCCTATGTCCTTCTATTATACCCCAATCCTCCCTCTGTCCTTCTATTATACCCCAATCCCCCTCTGTCCTTCTATTATACCCCAATCCCCCCTCTGTCCTTCTATTCTACCCAATCCTCCCTCTGTCCTTCTATTATACCCCAATCCCCCCTCCGTCCTTCTATTATACCCCAATCCTCCCTCTGTCCTTCTATTATACCCCAATCCCCCCTCTTTCCTTCTATTATACCCCAATCCTCCTCTGTCCTTCTATTCTACCCCAATCCTCCCTCTGTCCTTCTATTATACCCCAATCCCCCCTCTGTACTTCTATTATACCCCAATCCTCCCTCTGTCCTTCTATTATACCCCAATCCTCCCTCTGTCCTTCTATTATACCCCAATCCCCCTCTGTCCTTCTATTATACCCCAATCCTCCCTCTGTCCTTCTATTATACCCCAATCCCCCCTCTGTCCTTCTATTATACCCCAATCCTCCCTCTGTCCTTCTATTATATCCCAATCCTCCCCTCTGTCCTTCTATTATATCCCAATCCCCCTCTGTCCTTCTATTATACCCCAATCCCCCCCTGTCCTTCTATTATACCCCAATCCTCCCCTCTGTCCTTCTATTATATCCCAATCCCCCCTCTGTCCTTCTATTATACCCCAATCCCCCTCTGTCCCTTCTATTAAACCCCAATCCCCCCTCTGTCCTTCTATTATACCCCAATCCCCCCTCTGTCCTTCTATTATACCCCAATCCTCCCTCTGTCCTTCTATTATATCCCAATCCCCCCTCTTCCCCTCTATTATACCCCAATCCTCCCTCTGTCCTTCTATTATACCCCAATCCTCCCTCTGTCCTTCTATTATACCCCAATCCCCCTCTGTCCTTCTATTATACCCCAATCCTCCCTCTGTCCTTCTATTATATCCCAATCCCCCTCTTCCCCTCTATTATACCCCAATCCCCCCTCTTCCCCTCTATTATACCCTCTAATCCCCCTTGGTTTTGGGATATAATTGTGCAGAGTTGCCGCCACATCCACAGCACTGCACAGATTACCCCGAGGCCTCCTGGTGATGTGAGATGGTGCAGAGTTCCCACCACATGCATGGCACGGCACAGATTACCCCGAGGCTTCCTGTTAACGTGAGATGGAGCAGAGTTCCCACCACATGCACAGCGCAGCACAGATTACCCCAAGACCTCCTGGTGATGTGTGATTGCACAGAGTTCCCACCACATCTATGACACGGCACAGATTACCCCAAGACCTCCTGGTGAACTGTGAGATGGTGCAGAGTTTCCGTCACATGCACGACATGACACAGATTGCCCCGAGGCCTCCTGGTGATGTGAGAGTAATATGAGCAGGAGGTATGCACCTCCTCTTTTACTGTATAAAGAGCCTGTATTCCTTTCAATAAAGGAGATTCCTGGTTGAACTTACAGCAAAATACAGCCTGCCTGGTGTTTGTTCTGAGCTATCACAACTGGATTAGAACGGCACATAGCTGTAGTTCGAATCCCGGAGCATCATATGACCGAACCATCAGATTTCGCGATCTGCAATCTAATTCTATAGCAGCAGAGGAGTGTCGGGAGAGTGGAACCGAGCGAGCAGGAGCTCGTTACATTGGTTGGCAGCAGTGGGATTTGCTCTCCAGTTACTGGGAGACTCCAAACCAGCCTGCAGGAGAGCCACGCTGAAAGACTTACTTGAGAGCTGTGGGGGGAATGGTGGAATCGTGCTTCCTTGCCGTGAACACATCCAAACCATCACCTGGATCCAAGGTCCAGATAGCAGGAGAGGAGAGATACAGATACCAGCCGCCATGGATGAGGAATTCAGAAGGAGGTTGAGAGAGATGCAGATACAGCATAGAGGACCAGTATCAGAGCAGGTCCTGCTAGGATGGTTTGATTCTATCCGCTGTGAACTCTGGAAGGAAGCGCTAGCCCGTGAGCAGCGAAACCAGGGGAAAAGTTCTCCCCTCCATCCATGTGAGGTACTGGTCGCAGTATGAAGTACGATTGCTGTTATTGGGGGAACAGCTGAACCAGGAGTGGACAGCTGAGTTAAGCAGGCTGATCCGGGCAGAAATGCGGTTGGACGAGAGCTACAGAGCCTCCAGTGGTATGTAGCCCAAGTGTGCCCGTGGACAACGGATAACAGCCCCACGGAAGGCTTTGACTACGATGGCTTGGGATTGTTGTATCGGAGGCTGTCCGAGGACCTTGACTTTGGAAGTGATCGGGAGTGGCGTTTGGAGGAAATAATGGAGCACAGAGAGCGAAGACTGAATGTCTCGGAAGTGCACTGGGCACAGGAAGATTTGGAGTTTCTGGCCGTTCAGGAATGGGAGCTGGGAGATCGCCTACAGACAGCTGCTAGACTCTGCTCAGCAGCAGGGCTGGGCTCCCTTTGCCTGGGACTATCAGGAAATACCAGTTGACAACTCCGAAATCCTGGCTGAAGAGTCGACAATGTGGCAGAGTAACAGTGTGCTTTGCCAACCTGCCCCCGCAGCTATGGACGTGGAGGTCTTATCGCGGATGGAGCAAGTGCTGACTGACCTTGATGAACCTGTTTCTGCATTGGATGATCTTGGATGGAGGAATGTGCCTGTCCAGCAGAATGCCAGAGAATCGGCAGTGGAAAATCTGGAGATCGCTATCCCCAAAGCTGAAGTGAGGACAACAGGGCAGAGCTCTGCTAACCTCTGCCCAGCACTGATAGCATCTTCTGGGTACCACGGAGAGGAGATGGTGAACCTTTTATTCCCAGACACCAGTTGCAGAGACAGGGGATTTGATAGACTTTTCTGCTGAGGAAGAACAACCTGGTGAGCCTCCAGCAGAAGAGGAGCTGTTATTAGGGCCAAACTTCACTGTGCTCAGCCCAGCACCAACAGAAGCATCTGTGAAGATACAAGGAACTTCCCCAGCTGAAGCGCTGGCAACCGGACAGAGGGTCCAAGACCTCTGCCATACACCTGCGGCGGTTCCGGAGGCCAAGGGTGAGAAGAAGATGGTCCCTTCCCAGCAACAGATGGCACCCCAGAATGATGCCACCAACCCAGCAGAAGAGCTGGCAACAAAGCAGAGTTCTGCAGGCCTCTGCCCTCACCTAACAGAAGAGGGAGTTCCTGTGGTAGTGGATGGGACTTTGGTCTTCACTGACACAACCCCAAGGATTGGTGCGGCACTGGGACAGGAGGATGTCAGCCATGCATTGCAAGCACTGGGGGATTTTCGCCTACCAGGGGTGGATGGGACTTCAGTCTCCACTTGTATACCCCAGGGATGCTGGGAGGTCGGCCCAGATCCCCAAAGGCATGACAGAGTGAGCCCAGTCACCTGTCTTCTCTCCAGCGGCTGAAAAAGACTCCAGGGAGAAGGGCCAGGTCCAGGCCTCTCCCCAGTGGCGGGCGTGTTCTCTGAGAGAGGCAGAGGTTGGCTGGGTGAGTAATGATTTGTTTGGGACAATTTATTTGGGGTACTGTGTGGATATCAGCATTGGGGGACTGGAACTATTGACTAACTTTGGAGTCAACCCGTCTGGGGTCTCCTCCTGTGTTAGTCTCCTGCCGAAAGCCAGGAGAGAGACTTTTGGAGGGGACTGAATGCTAGCCTCTTGCCGATTGATTGTGGGCCCTGGCATTTGTCGGAACGGTGCTCTTTGTGAGCTGTATGCCTGGGGACCCTTGTGGTGGCGTTACTTTAGATTTGCGTCCATATCCCCCCAAGAGACACAGACTCTGGGGCCCCTGGATTTGCCATATTAGAAATAGTGGCTGATTCATAATGCTGGGACAAATACTGTTAGGAGATGCTGATGTCAATTCCAGCCACCTGTCTGTCTGTGGTCTGCTAGAATGTGTATTGTAAATAAGTCTCTAGTATGGGATCTAATAGTCATTAGATCCCCATTGTTGTTTGTGTTAATTAACTCTGCTATTGTGATAATGTTGATTGGGTTTTCTGAGCTACAAGACGGCCAGTCTGGCCTAAAGGTCATGTCTGAGTCATCTAGGCTGTCTAAAGGGATTAGTTAATTAGCTCATGTTAATTAGGTTTCTGGTCACAGGTGTATGTTCAGAGTAATATGAGCAGGAGGTCTGCACCTCCACTTTTACTGTATAAAAGAGACTGTATTTTTCCATTAAAGAGATTCCTGGTTGAACTTACATACAGCCTGCCTGGTGTTTGTTCTGAGCTACACAACTGGATTCGAACGGCAGATAGCTGTAGTTCTAAACCCGGAGCATCGGATGACCGAACCATCAGATGTTGCGATCTGCAATCTGATTTAATAGCCACAGAGGAGTGTCGGGAGAGTGAAACCGAGCGAGCAGGGGCTCGTTACAAGCACTAATAGGTGGCACAAGTGGGCATTGATGGACAGCACTGATGAGAGGCACTGACTGGTATCACATATGGGCACTGATTGGTGTCACTGATGGGCACTGCTGGGGCTGTTCTTGTAATCAGGGCACTGATGAGGCACTAATATGCTGCACTGATGGGCACTGATAGGTGGCACTGGTGGGCACTAATAGGCAGCACTGGTGGGCACTGATAGGCGGCACAGATAGGCAGTACTGATGGGCGGCTCTGATGGGCATTGATGGACAGCACTGATGGGAGGTACTAACTGGCATCACTTATGGACACTGATTGGTGGCACTGATGGGCACTGTTGGGGCTTTTATTGTAATCAGGGCACTGATGATCAGTGCCCTGATTACCTGCCCAGGTCTCCCCTTCAAGGAGATGCCGTCGATCGGCACTCCTCGCCACACTCTCTGTCAGTGTGAGGTGAGGAGAGCCGATTCATGGCACTTCCGTATTTACATGTGACCTGCTGTGATTGGACACAGCCGGTCACATGGTTAAAGTACTGCGGGCGCGGCTCTTTACCGAGATCGGGGGCCGCACCGTGTTTCTAGGCCACGATCGCCGTGCTGCGACCCCACGGGTGCGCAATACCGGGTGTTCTGGGACGCCGCCATATGATCTACACCCAGGATGAGAGCCGCCCCGTCCCTCTGTCATTTGACGGTGGGCGGGCGGCAAGTGGTTAAAAAACTGAATATAAATTACATTTAGAGAAGAATAAAAAGATATGCATAGATGTATAGTGCCATATAGCACACAGTGATTATCATAGCAGCACAAGTATATGCTGTGAACCAAGCACTAATATATTTTTTATCAACGCGTTTCGTGAATCAGAGGTCACTTCTTCAGGATTCAAACAGATGTCAAACTGATAAGCAACATCAGCGGAGAGACCATGCATATCTTTTTATTCTTCTCTAAATGTATATTATATTTTGTATATATATTTTTTTAATGTCCAATATGGAATTTGAATAAGAAAAAGGTACTATATTTTTTTATATATACTTTATGGTTTAAAATCTGTTTTGGTGTGACTCCGTCCCACGGACACGATCTGTTTTGGTGTGACTCCATCTCATGGGCACTGGTCTGTTTTGGTGTGACTCCATCTCACGGGCACTGGTCTGTTTTGGTGTGACTCCATCTCACGGGCACTGGTCTGTTTTGGTGTGACTCCATCTCACGGGCACTGGTCTGTTTTGGTGTGACTCCATCTCACGGGCACTGGTCTGTTTTGGTGTGACTCCATCTCACGGGCACTGGTCTGTTTTGGTGTGACTCCATCTCACGGGCACTGGTCTGTTTTGGTGTGACTCCATCTCACGGGCACTGGTCTGTTTTGGTGTGACTCCATCCCACGGGCACGGGTCTGTTTTGGTGTGACTCCATCTCACGGGCACTGGTCTGTTTTGGTGTGACTCCATCTCACGGGCACTGGTCTGTTTTGGTGTGACTCCATCTCACGGGCACTGGTCTGTTTTGGTGTGACTCCATCTCACGGGCACTGGTCTGTTTTGGTGTGACTCCATCTCACGGGCACTGGTCTGTTTTGGTGTGACTCCATCTCACGGGCACTGGTCTGTTTTGGTGTGACTCCGTCCCCCAGGCACTGGTCTGTTTTGGTGTGACTCCGTCCCCCAGGCACTGGTCTGTTTTGGTGTGACTCCATCTCACGGGCACTGGTCTGTTTTGGTGTGACTCCGTCCCCAGGCACTGGTCTGTTTTGGTGTGACTCCGTCCCCCAGGCACGGGTCTGTTTTGGTGTGACTCCGTCCCCCGGGCACTGGTCTGTTTTGGTGTGACTCCCATAGGCACGGGTTTTATGCATAGAAATTCAATGTTTCAGGAACTCGCCTCTGTGCACCCAAGCCACATTTTTAATAATGATGTCCATTTTTTGTGTGTTTGCATTGCGAGGCCCATAGAAGTTAACAGTAACACATCTGTTGTGCGATTTGATGCGTTTTGGCATGATGGCAACAAGTAAAACCAAGCCGTGGTCAATGGATGTTAACGCGATCCACTCCAAATCCTCAATTCAAAAACACATTGGAAACTTGCATCAAAGGGCATCACGTGATAACGCACATAGGAAACGCACGTTGGCACACGCTTAACGCTACAAGAAAACGCTCCTCTGCACAACTCCATAGATCTAAATGGTCCCTCAAAATCTTCAGCTTTCATTAAAGTGATCTCTGGTGATCCTGCCAGAAAGGAACAGACATTTCCTGTTATCAGGTGACAACGCTCTGTCCCTTTCTCCTTAAGTGCTCCTGCGTTGTCACCCTGTCACACGGGCTCCTGATGGGACCACAGGTGACACACCTGACACAGACATGATCGTCTGTTGTCATCATCAGGAAACCCGCTCTGACAAATGTCATGCAGCCATCACTGGAATGTATGGAGACGTGAAGTGGCGCCAAAGAGGCTGCAGGAGATCAGCAGCACTGAGATGTAATAAAGGAGAAGAGAATAAAGCCAAATGTTTTATTTGTTTATGAAATTACATTTTATGACACACAGAGCAGACCAAATGTCGTCCAGTTCAGGTTTACGACAACGTTTACCCTTCATGTACCAGCCTCAGCCTTCATCTTCCCGGATTAGACTCTTTGTAGGGTGAGGCTGTAATGATGGATCTCGGCGTTCTCTGTAATATCGCTGTGATAAAAGATGCAAACCGCCTGGAACGCTTTGTCCTCCGCTGCTGAAATACAAATAATTACTAAAGGAAGTCCATTCAGATGCCATGGATATCGGGCTGCAGTGTGTTTCGTGGGGGGGGGGGTTGAAGAATGTGATATTTCAGGTAAAGGTGGAGTCTGGAGTCACCTGCTCGTGTTTTATATCTCCAGGTGATTACAGCACTGAGTGGATATTTCTGGAGCTGTGTCTGCCTGCCAGGAAGTCTCACTCTTGTTACAGGTAAAAAAAATCCAGCAGGTAGAGTTGGAGCCCCGCCATAATTTCCAAGGCAGGTGTGCAGACTCCTCGCCGCTGAAGTCTCTGAGGGACCTTAAAATCTATCAGGTGATGGGGTGGATTGGGCCTTGTATATATATTCAGCCGCTGTGATTGGTGCCCCTGAGAGGGTCATGTTCCTTGCATTGAAATCATGTGGAGGATGTAGGAGGTGAGTGACTTCTTCATGAGAGTTTCTGGACAGTGAAGACAGAAGATCATTGAGGACTATGTGATGGTGGAAAATAAAACAAATCCCCTCCATTTCCTGATTAATCAAGTTTTCGTTGGTTTGGTTGTCAGGGGATAGGTTCTCTGAGCTTGATTCCCAAGAACTTGGTCCCCGGGGATCAGTTCACAGGGGCTCTGTCCTCAGGACCCTTTTCTTCAGGGCATGGTCCCTGAGAGCTTACTCCTTGGAAGATCAGTCCTCTGGTCTTGGTCTTTAGGGGATAGGAGTTGCCTAACTATAAAATTTCCGGAACAGTCTATAAGGCCTGGTTCCTGGGAGGTGCTCAGGGGCTCGGTCCTCAGAGCTTGATCCTTAGGGGATTAGTCCTCAGGGGCTTAGTCATTAGGGGATCGGTCCTCTGGGTTTCATTCTTGATAACTTGTACCATAGTTCTCAGGGGCTCTGTCCTTGGGGCCTTGGTCTCTGGGAGGTTGGTCTTTAGAAAATCAGTCCTCTGAGGCTTGGTCCTCAGGAGCTTGGTCCTTATGGGATTGATCCTCAGGGGCTTGGTCATCTAGGGCTTGGTCTTTAGGAGATCAGTACTCAGGGGCTTGGTCTTTATGGGCTTGGTCCTCAGTAGCTCTATCTTCAGGGCTTGATTCTTGGGGGCTTGGTCCATAGGGGATTGGCCCTCGGGTGCATGGTCCTAAGAGGCTTGGTCATCAAGGAATTGGTCCTCTGGGCTTTGTTCTCGATAACGTGGTCCTTAGGGAACAAGTCCTCAGGGGCTGTGTCTTCAGGGGACTTGGTTCTTGGGGACCATCCTTTAGGATAACTGATCTTTAGGTGACCTTATAAATAACTTAATTGTAGGTATTTTCTTAAAGTTTTCTATGGAAGGATTGGGGCGGCTCTGTCTGCCCAATCATCCAGCAGCTATATTTCACTATTGTTTTCACAGTCCACAAATCCAGCCCAGTTCTGAACATTCAGATCAGAGCTGGAGTGACAGTTACAGCGAATCCCTGATATCTCTTCACACCCCGGTCTGCACCCCCAGTGGCAGCTCTTATAATTGTGCGTTCTGTGATCACATTGGACTTTATCCAGCCAACTAGCTGGAACCGGAGTAGCAAAATAACCCGAATCCTTCAGATGCCGGTCTGCAGCGTATAAGGATCAGTGCGGGTACTGAGGGTCGGTTGGGTGCGTTTTGGTCAATAAACGCCTTTTCGGTGATTCTGTGGAATGGAAGGAACTCTGAAGAAGGGCAGGGGAAGCCTGGATTCTGCTCTGAGGTTGTGATGTTGGGAGAAGGAGGGATTCCCGGGAATCCTCTGGAGGCCACCTACCATGGGCAGACTATACTCAGCAGTAGGTGGGACCCTCGCAGCGAATCTAGTTCTGGTTACGTATTACAGAAGGAGCCGGAACATCCAGCGGCTTTCCTTATTTTCTAATCACGTCGTCTTTGCACATTCGCCATCAGCAGATAATTGTATTCGCTCTGTCGCTGTGTGTGGTGGGGGATGGGTTAATGGTGGATTAATTTTACAAGGCCGACCTTTGTGCAGTGATAATTCATCTCTTGTGTTACCTGCGTTCATGGCCGACTCCGCGCAGGGATTTACGTCTGGTTGGGTTTAAAGGGGAGCTGTGAACGGACACGGTTTATTTTACGGGCAGAGCCTGCGGTCAGCGAGAATTAGTAGAAATATGAGGCGTGTAACGCCACGCAGGCGAACCTGAGACTCCTAACGTAAGCTGAGCTTCGAATGTCGTCTCTGCGGAACCACCCAGGCCGCCATTAATAACAGGCGCTCTTCGAGGTGAGATTTATGGGCCACATCAAATGCTGACACGCACAATGTGACGGACATTCTGGAAACATAAAACCCATCGTTCTCACACCCGTGTGCAAGCGGCAAATTAGCGAAGAGGCCCGATTATACGCCCCGTGTCCCCAGCTAATGAATCTCAGCGTTTTATGTCTCCAGCGAGGAAGCGGGTCACGTGACAGCGAGGATGTCACAACGACACAGATAACGACAAGTGGCTGAATAAAAATCTCCACCACAAACTGGAAAACGTTTGTCTGCCTCTGATTGGGAATCGCAGTGGGAGGCGACCCTGTGGGTCAGACTGGATATTGGCAGCAACTCAATCTTCTCTGGGATAAATTGGGGTTACACATAGAGGAGGAGCATGCAAAATCTGCAGTGACCAATAGAAATCCACCTCTCATTATCTATCAGGGGGCAGAACCATGGAAGGTGATTGCTAATTGGCTGCTCTGGGTTCTGACCCTCCCATTACACAGAACAGAGGGACAGATTCACTTCTTTGCAATTGTCTTTTTCTGCTCTGTGTCCCCCCCCCACCCCCGCCGATAGCAGAAAGGCCATAGATTTCGTGCACGCTTTTCTTCCCCTCCTGCCCCCCGTCGGGGGCTCAGACCCGGGAAAGATGGTTCTGATTTGGTCTGGCTGGAATGCGTTCTCTTGTGTGGAATTTGGCGGCCTCGATCTCGTCTGGTCCTGCGGTGAGGGATGATGTACTGGAGAAGAGCTGATTGAAATCCTTCCATCTTCCAGAAACGCAGAATTTACCGCTAAACGGAAACATGTGCGCCAGTCACTGCGCCACATTAACCTATCCATTGCTGATGGGGCCACCACCGGTCCCATGATCTGCTGACTGCCGAATGAGATCTATGATGGGGTCACATGACCTTGTAGAGGACCTGCGTTTCATTAAACTATTGACAGAGGAACTATGGGGGAGGAGCTAATTGTCACATGAGCAAAGAATGTGCAGCGCCGCATTACAAGTGACTCGCCAGCATTGGAACCGCTAAAAGTCCACTCACCTTCTACTCTGGTTCCTGAACTTGCCCCATGTCACTCCGGAATTGCACCATCCATCAGATGACATGGAGTCTGGAAGGTGTCATCCGTATGACAACCCTTCATCTTAAAAGAAATTAGATGTGGGTGCCCTCCCCCCCAGAAATTAGATGTGGGTGCCCTCCCCCCCAGAAATTAGATGTGGGTGCCCTCCCCCAGAAGTTAGATGTGGGTGCCCTCCCCCCCAGAAATTAGATGTGGGTGCCCTCCCCCAGAAGTTAGATGTGGGTGCCCTCTCCCCCAGAAATTAGATGTGGGTGCCCTCCCCCCAGAAATTAGATGTGGGTGCCCTCCCTACCAGAAGTTAGATGTGGGTGCCCTCCCCCCCAGAAATTAGATGTGGGTGCCCTCCCCCCCAGAAATTAGATGTGGGTGCCCTCCCCACCAGAAATTAGATGTGGGTGCCCTCCCCCCCAGAAATTAGATGTGGGTGCCCTCCCCCCAGAAATTAGATGTGGGTGCCCTCCCTACCAGAAGTTAGATGTGGGTGCCCTCCCCCCCAGAAATTAGATGTGGGTGCCCTCCCCCCCAGAAATTAGATGTGGGTGCCCTCTCCCCCAGAAATTAGATGTGGGTGCCCTCTCCCCCAGAAATTAGATGTGGGTGCCCTCCCCCCCAGAAATTAGATGTGGGTGCCCTCCCCCCCAGAAATTAGATGTGGGTGCCCTCCCCACCAGAAGTTAGATGTGGGTGCCCTCCCCCCCAGAAATTAGATGTGGGTGCCCTCTCCCCCAGAAATTAGATGTGGGTGCCCTCTCCCCCAGAAATTAGATGTGGGTGCCCTCCCCCCCAGAAATTAGATGTGGGTGCCCTCCCCCCCAGAAATTAGATGTGGGTGCCCTCCCCACCAGAAGTTAGATGTGGGTGCCCTCCCCCCCAGAAATTAGATGTGGGTGCCCTCCCCCCCAGAAATTAGATGTGGGTGTCCTCCCCCCCAGAAATTAGATGTGGGTGCTTTCCCCCCATATATTCTATTCCATCCACCATAGATGAATTCCGCATTAAATTCTGATTATATATATATATATATATATATATATATATATATATATATATATATATTTTTTTTTTTTTTTTAGCTGGATAGAGTTCAGCTTTATGGAGCAGATATGTAATGGGGGGGGGGGGGGTCTCTGGTAGGGTTGCCACCTCATCCCTTTAAACCTGAACACAAATTAATTTACCAAGGTTCTGAGGCTAATTAAATGCAGATAAGGCAACAAGTGAGTTTAATTTCCACCTTAATCAGCCACAGAACCCGAGTAATTACCATAATATGTGTTCGGGTTTACAGGGATGAGGTGGCAACTCTAGTCTCTGGTCACATAACCCAGAAGGCAGAACATTGGGGGCAATAGGCTCAGCAGTCACATGATTGCACTCTGTCAGCCTGTTCTCCACTAGCCCTTAACCCCCCCCCCCCCCCCATGACAAGTGTCCTGATCCTCCCATGGTGCTATCAGTCCTTGGTGACGGAGAACCACCCAATCTGTAACCCAATACTGAGACTGGGCTCGTCAGCTGCCATCTTGGTCTACAGTACCTGAGGGAAGAGCCATCATCAGTAGTAACAAGTTGAACTGTGAGATGTGGAGCGCAGCCAGAGGATGAGGATCCTCCCTAGTCACCCAATGGATCACAGTCCTTCATCCACCCTAATCATCATTATCTTCACCAGTCTGCTCCAGCAATCTCAGCACCAAGACCAGTAGACACGTGGTCACCCTTTCAATCTCATTACTGGCCTTCAGCCAGGAAAGGATCAATGCAAAGTCACCAACATACAGCATGGAGCAGGCCAAATATTCTCTGACTGGCCCCCTCTGCTGGCTGGGCAGAGACAGTAACAGCAGCTCAATCATTTATAATCAGTGAGGTGCAGGCTGGAGAGGCTACGCAGATGGTTGAGCTGATGGGGCCTTTGTGGTGGGTTCCTGAGACCTGTCTGGGCCTGGATTGTCCTGCAAATCCTTTCTAGAGAGGTGATCTTCAGGGTTTGACTCATTCGTTTAGTCATTGCTAGATTTGCCCTGACGTAAGAAATCACTGTACAGAGGCACCTAGATGTGGTGTGTGACCTCCACGTGTATCTGCAGCAGAGAGACCTCTGCTTTCCATAGTGCTGGGAAATGTGAATTGTGTACGGTTTTTGCTGATATTTACTGCCCCACCCCATGTGTAGCCCTGGTCTGAGGCACACTCTGGACTACACCTGTACATTTCAGGATGTCAATGACAGTGCTGCAGCCACCCATACACAGCCATTGCTGCAGCTGTTCTCCCTCACTTAGCCTGCCATTGAGGAGAGGAGGAGGAGAGGGAGGACACAGGACAATCCTAAGGCTGAGCTGTGTACAGCCAGAGGAAGGCCACCACCAGGGGAAATCAGAGGAAGAGGACACTGGACTGCTGTGCATCCTGGGAAGGACAGAGCCTGCTGGGAGGAGCGGTGTCTTGTGGGAGATGTAGTCCCTAGAGTGACTAAGCCTGTGCTGTGTTCTGTTCTTGAACTACAGATCCCAGCATTACCAGAATTCTGCAGAGGAGGAAAAGGAAGGACTTTCCTGGGTTGGAGGAAGTTGTTGGGAAGATGTTGAAGAGCACACATTGTGCAGAAGGCTGCTGGTAGGATGATTTGCTGCAGTTTCGGGGAGGAAGACAGCCAGTCACTGCCATTATCTGGTCTGTGGTGGTGGGGAGGATGTTGCTGCAGCTGGCATCGCTGGGCCCCATCCGGAGAGTGGGAGTCGCCATCCTATGTGTTGGTGAGAGGCCGCTGGCTGTGCCCTCTACACACTGTATGTGTGATTGGTCCTGTATGTATAAATGAAACTGGTATCCACCACAAGATCATCTCCTGGGGAGTTCACCTGTGTAATACCCAGCCTGGGGAGTTCACCTGTGTAATACCCGGCCTGGGGAGTTCACCTGTGTAATACCCGGCCTGGGGAGTTCACCTGTGTAATACCCGGCCTGGGGAGTTCACCTGTGTAATACCCGGCCTGGGGAGTTCACCTGTGTAATACCCGGCCTGGGGAGTTCACCTGTGTAATACCCAGCCTGGGGAGTTCACCTGTGTAATACCCGGCCTGGGGAGTTCACCTGTGTAATACCCGGCCTGGGGAGTTCACCTGTGTAATACCCGGCCTGGGGAGTTCACCTGTGTAATACCCGGCCTGGGGAGTTCACCTGTGTAATACCCGGCCTGGGGAGTTCACCTGTGTAATACCCGGCCTGGAGATTCTGCCTGTGTAATACCCGGCCTGGGGAGTTCACCTGTGTAATACCCGGCCTGGGGAGTCCTTCTGTGTAATACCCAGCCTGGGGAGTTCACCTGTGTAATACCCGGCCTGGAGAGTCCTTCTGTGTAATACCCGGCCTGGAGAGTCCTTCTGTGTAATACCCGGCCTAAGGAGTTCACCTGTGTAATACCCGGCCTGGGGAGTTCACCTGTGTAATACCCGGCCTAAGGAGTTCACCTGTGTAATACCCGGCCTGGAGAGTTAACCTGTGTAATACCCGGCCTGGGGAGTTCACCTGTGTAATACCCGGCCTGGGGAGTTCACCTGTGTAATACCCGGCCTGGAGAGTCCACCTGTGTAATACCCGGCCTGGAGAGTCCTTCTGTGTAATACCCGGCCTGGAGAGTCCTTCTGTTTAATACCCGGCCTAAGGAGTTCACCTGTGTAATACCCGGCCTGGGGAGTTCACCTGTGTAATACCCAGACTGGGGAGCTCACCTGTGTAATACCCGGCCTGGAGAGTCCTTCTGTGTAATACCCGGCCTGGAGAGTCCTTCTGTGTAATACCCGGCCTAAGGAGTTCACCTGTGTAATACCCGGCCTGGAGAGTCCTTCTGTGTAATACCCGGCCTGGGGAGTTCACCTGTGTAATACCGGTCTCACAGTGTGAGATCCCATTCCTGGTCCCGACCATCCAACTACGACCAGCAGGTGCACAGTGTGAGAACCCATTCCTGGCCCCAACCAACTACAACCAGAGGATGCACAGTGTGAGAGCCTATTCCTGACCCTGACCACCCAACTATGATCAGCAGGTTCACAGTGTGAGAGCCAATTCCCGGCCCTGACCACCCAACTATGACCAGCAGGTGCACAGTGTGAGAGCCCATTCCTGGCCCCAACCACCCAACTACAACCAGCAGGTACACAGTGTGAGAGCCCATTCCCGGCCCTGACCACCCAGCTACAACCAGCAGGAGCACAGTGTGAGAACCCATTCCTGGCCCTGACAACCCAACTATGATCAACGTGCACAGTGTGAGAGCCCATTCCTGGGCCTGACCACCCAACTATGACCAGCAGGTGCTCAGTATGAGCCCATTCGTGGCCCTGACCACCCAACTACAACCAGCAGGTGCACAGTGTGAGAACCCATTCCTGACCCTGACCATCCAACTACCACCAGCAGGGCCTGGGGAGTTCACCTGTGTAATACCTGGCCTGGAGATTCTGCCTGTGTAATACCCGGACTAGGGAGCTCACCTGTGTAATACCCAGCCTGGGGAGCTCACCTGTGTAATTCCCAGCCTGGGGAGCTCACCTGTGTAATACCCGGTCTGGGAAACTCACCTGTGTAATACTGGGGTACTTTGATACTGCAATATTATACATTGGGGTACTATAGTACAAGTCAATGAGATACAAGATCCAGTCAGGGGGTCAGTGACATTGGTGTACTGGGTACTGAGGTACGAGGCTCTGTGGGGCTCTCACTGGGATACTAGTCACTACAATACTCAGATATTAGTGAGATGGTCATCACGGGGTACTAGTCCCTTAGATACTGCAGTACAAGTAAGTGGAAGAATAAATCCTGAGGTGAGCTCTTGTGGTCCTGAGCCAAGGTCCTGCAGTACTATTCAGTGGAATGGAGTTAGTAGTCAGTTGGTAGTAGTCGAGGGAGGGGGCTGAAATAGGCGGCAGTTGGGAGCCAGCTGCGTTCGGCGAGCTGTGACATTGGTGAGTCTGCATATGCGGGTCCGCTCAGCTGGGAGTGCGATGTGACTGATTGAACGCAGCGGGGCCCCTCGCTCTCACCCACTCTTCCATGACGCTTTGTCCCTGGCGGAGGGAGGAAAATCGGGAATTGATGATAAAATCAGAATCTGATTAAATCTCCGACAGAGAAATTCCAATATGAAAATATCCAATTACAGCACAGATCTCCGACGCTGAAATGAGGCGCGATTTATGTATCCTAATAATCAGCTCTACCACCGCCGTCTACTCGTCCTCGCCACCTACTGAACCCCGAAAGATACCAAACCCATTCCTGGCCCTCAGCACCCAACTACGACCAGCAGGTGCACAATGTGAGAGCCCATTCCTGGCCTAACCACCCAACTATGACCAGCAGGTACACAGTGTGAAAGCCCATTCCTGGCCTGACCACTCAACTACAACCAGCAGATGCACAGTGTGAGAGCCCATTCCTGGCCTGACCACCCAACTACAACCAGCAGATGCGCAGTGTGAGAGCCTATTCCTGGCCATGACCACCCAACTACAACCAGCAGGTACACAGTGTGAGAGCCCATTCCTGGCCCTGATCACCTAACTACAACCAGCAGGTACACAGTGTGAGAGCCCATTCCTGGCCCTGATCACCTAATTACAACCAGCAGGTACACAGTGTGAGAGCCCATTCCTGGCCTGACCACCCAACTACAACCAGCAGATGCACAGTGTGAGAGCCCATTCCTGGACCTGATCACCTAACTACAACCAGCAGGAACACAGTGTGAGAGCCCATTCCTGGCCCTGATCACCTAACTACAACCAGCAGGAGCCAAGTGTGAGAGCCCATTCCTGCCTAACCACTCAAGTATGACCAACAGGTGCACAGTGTGAGAGCCAATTCTTGACCCTGACCACCCAACTATGACCAGCAGGTGCCCAGTGTGAGAGCCAATTCCTGACTCTGACCCCCAACTACATCCAGCAGATACACAGTGTGAGAGCCAATTCCTGACTCTGACCCCCAACTACATCCAGCAGATACACAGTGTGAGAGCCCATTCCTGGCCCCAACCACCCAACTACAACCAGAAAGAGCACAGTGTGAGAACCATTCCTGGCCCTGATCACCCAACTACAACCAGCAGGTGCACAGTGTGAGAGCCCATTCCTGGCCCCGACCACCCAACTACAGCCAGCAGGTGCACAGTGTGAGAACCCATTCCTGGCCCTGAACATCCAGCTACAGCCAGCAGGTGTGAGAGCCCATTCCTGGTCCAAACCACCCAACTATGGCCAGCATGTGCACAGTGTGAGAGCCCATTCCTGGGCCTGACCACCCAACTATGACCAGCAGGTGCTCAGTGTGAGAGCCAATTCCTGGCGCTGACCATCCAACTACTACCAGCAGGTGCACAGTGTGAGATCCCATTCCTGGCCCTAATCACCCAACTATGACCAGCAGGTGCACAGTGTGAGATCCCATTCCTGGTCCCGACCATCCAACTATGACCAGCAGGTGCACAGTGTGAGAGCCCATTCCTGGGCCTGACCACCCAACTATGACCAGCAGGTGCACAATCTGAGAGCCCATTCTTGGCCCCGGCCATTCAGCTACAACCGGCAGGTGCCCAGTGTGAGAGCCCATTCCTGACCCTGACCATCCAACTACCACTAGCAGGTGCCCAGTGTGAGAACCCAATCCTGGCCCCAACCACCAAAATATGACCAGCAGGTGCACAGTGTGAGAGCCCATTCCTGGCCCTACCATCCAACTACCACCAGCAAGTGCCCAGTGTGAGAACCATTTCCTTGCCCTGACCATCCAACTACAACCAGCAGGTGCACAGTGTGAGAGCCCATTCCTGGTCCTGACCATCCAATTAAAACCAGCAGGAGCACAGTGTGAGAACCCATTCCTGGCCCCGACCATCCAACTACAGCCAGCAGGTGCACAGTTTTAGAGCCCGTTCCTGGTCCTGACCACCCAATTATGACCAGCAGGTGCTCAGTATGAGAGCCCATTCATGGCCTTGACCACGCAACTACAACCAGCAGGTGCACAATGTGAGAGCCTATTCTTGGCCCCGGCCATTCAACTACAACCAGCAGGTGCCCAGTGTGAGAACCCATTCCTTACCCAGACCATCCAACTACAACCAGCAGGTGCCCAGTGTGAGAGCCCATTCCTGACCCTGACCATCCAACTACCACCAGCAGGTGCCCAGTGTAAGAGCCCATTCCTGGCCCCGACCACCCAACTATGACCAGCAGGTGCACAGTGTGAGAGCCCATTCCTGTCCCTACCATCCAACTACCACCAGCAGGTGCACCGTGTGAGAGCCCATTCCTGACCCCGACCATCCAACTACAACCAGCAGGTGCACAGTGTGAGAGCCCATTCCTGGCCCTGACTATCCAATTAAAACCAGCAGGAACACAGTGTGAGAGCCCATTCCTGGCCCCGACCATCCAACTACAACCAGCATGTGCACAGTGTGAGAACCCATTGCTGGCCCTGACCATCCAACTTCCACCAGCAGGTGCACAGTATGAGAACCCATTCCTGGCCCCGACCACCCAACAACGACCATCATGTGTACAATGTGGGATCCTATTCCTGGCCCTGACCAACTATAACCAGTAGGTGCACAGTGTGAGAGCCCATTTCTGGCCCTGACCACTCAACTATGACCAGCAGGTGCCCAGTGTGAGAGCCCATTCCTGGCCCTGATCACCCAACTACGACCAGCAGGTGCCCAGTGTGAAAGGCCGTTCCTGGCCTCAACCATCCAACTACCACCAGCAGGAGCACAGTGTGAGAGCCCATTCCTGGCCCTGATCACCCAACTATGACCAGCAGGTGCACAGTGTGAGAGCCCATTCCTGGCTCCGATCAACTACAACCAGAGGATGCACAGTGTGAGAGCCCATTCCTGGCCCCGACCACCCAACTACAACCAGCAGGTGCACAGTGTGAGAACCATTCCTGGCCCTGATCACCCAACTACAGCCAGCAGGTGCACAGTGTGAGAACCCATTCCTGACCCTGGCCACCCAACTATGACCAGCAGGTGCACAGTGTGAGAGCCCATTCCTGGCCCCGACCAACTACAACCAGAGGATGCACAGTGTGAGAGCCCATTCCTGGCCCCGACCACCCAATTACAACCAGCAGGTGCACAGTGTGAGAACCATTCCTGGCCCTGATCACCCAACTACAACCAGCAGGTGCACAGTGTGAGAGCCCATTCCTGGCCCCGACCACCCAACTACAGCCAGCAGGTGCACAGTGTGAGAACCCATTCCTGACCCTGACCACCCAACTATGACCAGCAGGTGCACAGTGTGAGAGCCCATTCCTGGCCCCGACCAACTACAACCAGAGGATGCACAGTGTGAGAGCCCATTCCTGGCCCCGACCACCCAACTACAACCAGCAGGTGCACAGTGTGAGTGCCCATTCCTGGCCCTGACCATCCAACTACAACCAGCAGGTGCACAGTGTGAGAGCCCATTCCTGGCCCTGATCAACCAACTATGACCAGCAGGTGCACAGTGTGAGAGCCCACTCCTGGCCCTGATCAACCAACTATGACCAGCAGGTGCACAGTGTGAGAGCCCATTTCTGGCCCCGACCACCCAAATATAACCAGCAGGTGCACAGTGTGAGATCCCATTCCTGGTCCAGACCATCCAACTACGACCAGCAGGTGCACAGTGTGAGAGCCAATTCCCGGCCCTGATCAACCAACTATGACCAGCAGGTGCACAGTGTGAGATCCCATTCCTGGTCCAGACCATCCAACTACGACCAGCAGGTGCACAGTGTGAGAGCCCATTCCTGGCCCTGACCACCCAGCTACAGCCAGCAGGTGCACAGTGTGAGAACCCATTCCTGACTCTGACCACCCAACTATGACCAGCAGGTGCACAGTGTGAGAGCCCATTTCTTGCCCTGATCAACCAACTATGACCAGCAGGTTCACAGTGTGAGAGCCCATTCCTGGCCCCGACCAACTATGACCAGCAGGTGCAGTGTGAGAGCCCATTCCTGACCCTGACCACCCAACTATGACCAGCAGGTGCACAGTGTGAGAGCCCATTCCTGGCCCTGATCATCCAACTACAACCAGCAGGTGCACAGTGTGAGAGCCCATTCCTGGCCCTGATCAACCAACTATGACCAGCAGGTTCACAGTGTGAGAGCCCATTCCTGACCCCGACCACCCAACTATGACCAGCAGGTGCACAGTGTGAGATCCCATTCCTGGTCCCGACCATCCAACTATGACCAGCAGATGCAGTGTGAGAGCCCATTCCTGACCCTGACCACCCAACTATGACCAGCAGGTGCACAGTGTGTGCACAGAGCCCATTCCTGGCCCTGACCATCCAACTACAACCAGCAGGAGCACAGTGTGAGAGCCAATTTCCAGCCCTGATCAACCAACTACAACCAGCAGGTGCACAGTGTGAGAGCCCATTCCCGGCCCTGACCACCCAACTACGAGCCAGCAGGTTCACAGTGTGAGAGCCCATTCCTGACCCCAACCACCCATCTATGACCAGCAGGTTCACAGTGTGAGAGCCCATTCCTGGCCCCGACCACCCAACTACAACCAGCAGGTGCACAGTGTGAGAACCATTCCTGGCCCTGATCACCCAACTACAGCCAGCAGGTGCACAGTGTGAGAACCCATTCCTGACCCTGGCCACCCAACTATGACCAGCAGGTGCACAGTGTGAGAGCCCATTCCTGGCCCCGACCAACTACAACCAGAGGATGCACAGTGTGAGAGCCCATTCCTGGCCCCGACCACCCAATTACAACCAGCAGGTGCACAGTGTGAGAACCATTCCTGGCCCTGATCACCCAACTACAACCAGCAGGTGCACAGTGTGAGAGCCCATTCCTGGCCCCGACCACCCAACTACAGCCAGCAGGTGCACAGTGTGAGAACCCATTCCTGACCCTGACCACCCAACTATGACCAGCAGGTGCACAGTGTGAGAGCCCATTCCTGGCCCCGACCAACTACAACCAGAGGATGCACAGTGTGAGAGCCCATTCCTGGCCCCGACCACCCAACTACAACCAGCAGGTGCACAGTGTGAGAGCCCATTCCTGGCCCTGATCAACCAACTATGACCAGCAGGTGCACAGTGTGAGAGCCCACTCCTGGCCCTGATCAACCAACTATGACCAGCAGGTGCACAGTGTGAGAGCCCATTTCTGGCCCCGACCACCCAAATATAACCAGCAGGTGCACAGTGTGAGATCCCATTCCTGGTCCAGACCATCCAACTACGACCAGCAGGTGCACAGTGTGAGAGCCAATTCCCGGCCCTGATCAACCAACTATGACCAGCAGGTGCACAGTGTGAGATCCCATTCCTGGTCCAGACCATCCAACTACGACCAGCAGGTGCACAGTGTGAGAGCCCATTCCTGACTCTGACCACCCAACTATGACCAGCAGGTGCACAGTGTGAGAGCCCATTTCTTGCCCTGTTCAACCAACTATGACCAGCAGGTTCACAGTGTGAGAGCCCATTCCTGGCCCCGACCAACTATGACCAGCAGGTGCAGTGTGAGAGCCCATTCCTGACCCTGACCACCCAACTATGACCAGCAGGTGCACAGTGTGAGAGCCCATTCCTGGCCCTGATCATCCAACTACAACCAGCAGGTGCACAGTGTGAGAGCCCATTCCTGGCCCTGATCAACCAACTATGACCAGCAGGTTCACAGTGTGAGAGCCCATTCCTGACCCCGACCACCCAACTATGACCAGCAGGTGCACAGTGTGAGATCCCATTCCTGGTCCCGACCATCCAACTATGACCAGCAGATGCAGTGTGAGAGCCCATTCCTGACCCTGACCACCCAACTATGACCAGCAGGTGCACAGTGTGTGCACAGAGCCCATTCCTGGCCCTGACCATCCAACTACAACCAGCAGGAGCACAGTGTGAGAGCCAATTTCCAGCCCTGATCAACCAACTACAACCAGCAGGTGCACAGTGTGAGAGCCCATTCCCGGCCCTGACCACCCAACTACAAGCCAGCAGGTTCACAGTGTGAGAGCCCATTCCTGACCCCAACCACCCATCTATGACCAGCAGGTTCACAGTGTGAGAGCCCATTCCTGACCCCGACCACCCAACTATGACCAGCAGGTACACAGTGTGAGAGCCCATTCCTGGTCCTGACCACCCAACTATGACCAGCAGGTACACAGTGTGAGAGCCCATTCCTGGTCCTGACCACCCAACTATGACCAGCAGGTGCACAGTGTGAGATCCCATTCCTGACCCCGACCACCCAACTATGACCAGCAGGTGCACAGTGTGAGAGCCCATTCCTGGTCCAGACCATCCAACTACGACCAGCAGGTGCACAGTGTGAGAGCCCATTCCTGGTCCTGACCACCCAACTATGACCAGCAGGTGCACAGTGTGAGAGCCCATTCCTGGTCCAGACCATCCAACTACGACCAGCAGGTGCACAGTGTGAGAGCCCATTCCTGGTCCTGACCACCCAACTATGACCAGCAGGTGCACAGTGTGAGATCCCTTTCCTGACCCCGACCACCCAACTATGACCAGCAGGTGCACAGTTTGAGAGCCCATTCCTGGTCCTGACCACCCAACTATGACCAGCAGGTGCACAGTGTGAGAGCCCATTCCTGGTCCTGACCACCCAACTATGACCAGCAGGTGCACAGTGTGAGAGCCCATTCCTGGTCCTGACCACCCAACTATGACCAGCAGGTGCACAGTGTGAGAGCCCATTCCTGACCCCAACCACCCAACTATGACCAGCAGGTGCACAGTGTGAGAGCCCATTCCTGGTCCTGACCACCCAACTATGACCAGCAGGTACACAGTGTAAGCCAAACTAACTGAATATCACACTTTGGGGCCCCTCGGTTGCTGTTTTCCCCCCTTCGTTAGCAATCTAATCCTAGCGGGGCAATTCCCTATCTGAGAGCTCAGAGGGCCGTCATATGAGGTGCTATGACATCACCAGCTCCGCCCTTGTGTTCCCCATTCTAGAGTAGCTCCTCCCCCAACGTTCTTATTTACCACACAGGATGGGGGTTGGGGCCCGTTTACATTGATGTGTGCGTAGAGGTGCGTTGTTTTGTTAGGAAGATGCGCTGTCATGCGTCAGTGTGCATTTCTTTCATGCATGGATTACTGCCGCCATGTGACGTGCGTTTCCTGTGCGGATTTGGAGCTGATCGATTGATTAAAGCTTTTTCATTCCGGCTGCCAAGGCAGAAAAATACAACGGGATTCTCATCGGCGTCTGCGGGCGCTCAATACAGAAGAAATCAAATGCGTTGTATTTTGCCTCGTGGAGACTCCATATTTGTCATGGGAAGGTAGACGCGGGATATGTAGAGTGTCACAATGTGTGCCGTAAAATGCAGCCGTGTCATTGGTCCATGAGGACAATCAGTAAAATGCATTTCAGCGCTCATTATAAATCCACAAACATAATGATATGTAAATGAGAAGAGCGCAGAGACGGTGAGCGGCGGGGGGTAAAACCCCTCAAAGGTCTGAGACCACCAGAAACCTTCACAGAACTAGAGGAAAATGTTCCTGTCGGGGTTTCGGTGTGGTTGGGAGGGGGCGAGGCTTATAATATTGTGGGCGTGGCTGTTCCTTAGGGGGTGATTGGATGAAGTTTTGGATCCTATTATATGTACAACATTTGAGGAAATATCAGATTATCCGACAATTACAATGTTACAATTTCCTTATTAGATAAAGTTCCGGGATTTTTCCTACCATATTCCCTCTTTGATTGTCAGCTCTGTGGGCCAGACTCATAAATATTGTGTGATGAGGTATTGAATCCTCCAGATAGCGGAGAGGAAGGCGGGGCCTCGGACGAGCGCGGTCCAGGAAGACGCGGTCATCATGTCCAGGAATGATGATGGCCCCCGAGAGGCATTTCTCTCTTTCTCCACATCTGGACGCGCGGCGTTGTCACGGTGTGAGTGCCCCCCCCTCCCCCTCCAAATTCCCGTATCTGGGAAAACCTTTGTTGTGCTTTAAAGTTCTAAGTGAGACGGGGGCGGGGGAGACCCTTTTATCATCTCCGCACTGTGACCCGCAGAGGAGCAGCTGGCAGCCGTGTGATTGGAGGGTTAACATGAAAACATGGCGCCCCCTCTCCTAATCGGCTCACATTACGGCGAATTACACGGCAGAGGAGCCGCATTTTATTGGCATTAGCCGGTTCCCCGGAGAGGCGGAGAGTCTGGCGGACGGCGTTCTCACTTTCTGCGCTTTACTTTCATCTTCTTTGTCATTTTTTAAATATGTCCCAAACAATCGCTTTCCCCTCTTGGCGCGCAGTGATTGATGGCGGGAAGATAAAGGACTCAGCCAATCCAGACGATTTATGACATTGTGTTTGTGCATAAAAAATCTCGGAAAATTTCCCCGCCATCGCTTTTATTACATGAAAAGATGATGAGGAACTAGAACGCCTCTAAAATCTACTAAATCAGGAATTAGAGCCGTTCACACTCCAAAGGGGCGCTCTACGATCCGCACAACCGGCTGCGGGGAATAGAGAGAAAAGACCCCCTTGTGTCCCCCAACCCACATAATCCAGGGTAGGTACTGTCCGAAGGGGCGCTGTACGATCCGCGCAACCGACTGCGGGGAATTGAGCGATAAGACCTCCTCGTGTCCCCCAACCCACATAATCTGGGGTAGGTACTGTCCGAAGGGGCGCTCTACGATCCGCGCAACGCACTGGTGGAATAAAGAGATAAGACCCTCCTGTGTCCCCCAACCCCACGTAATCCGGGGTAGGTACTGTCCGAAGAACCATAATCAATGCACAAGGAGCTCTGTACACCCCTCAGATACTCTGCACACCCCTCAGATTCTCTGCACACCCCTCAAATACTCTGTACATCCCTCAGATTCTCTGTACATCCCTCAGATTCTCTGTACATCCCTCAGATTCTCTGTACACCCCTCAGATACTCTGCACACCCCTCAGATACTCTGCACACCCCTCAGATACTCTGCACACCACTCAGATACTTTGCACACCCCTCGGGATCTTTACCTACAGTCTCTCACCCTCTCTTCTCTGTGGGTGTGTCTCTGCAACCTCTCCCTCCTCCCCTGAGGATTTGTCTCTCACCCTCTCTTCTCGGTGGGTATGTCTCTGCAGCCTCTCCCTCCTCCCCTGAGGATCTGTCTCTGTAGTGCCTCACCAATCAGCTTATAGCTTTCATTTTTAAAGCTTAATTGAGGAGGAGACCTGCAGTCAGTAGATATTGCCAGGTGAGGCACTGCAGAGAAAGATCCTCAGGGGAGGAGGGAGAGGCTGCAGAGACACACCCACAGAGAAGAGATGGAGTAAAGACAGATTCTCAGGGGAGGAGGGAGAGGATGCAGAGACACACCCACAAAGAAGAGATGGTGTAGAGACAGATCCTCAGGGGAGGAGGGAGAGGCCGCAGAGACACACCCACAAAGAAGAGATGGTGTAGAGTCAGATCCTTATGGGAGGTGGGAGAGGCTGCAGAGACACACCCACAGAGAACAGAGGGTGTAGAGACAGATCCTCATGGGAGGAGGGAGAGGATGCAGAGACACACCCACAGAGAAGAGAGGGTGTAGAGACAGATCCTCAGGGGAGGAGGGAGAGGATACAGAGACACACCCACAGAGAACAGAGGGTGTAGAGACAGATCCTCATGGAAGGAGGGAGAAGATGCAGAGACACACCCACAGAGAATCAAGAGTGTAGAGACAGATCCTCATGGAAGGAGGGAGAGGATGCAGAGACACACCCACAGAGAAGAGAGGGTGAGAGACTTCAGAGACAGATCCTCAGGGGAGGAGGGAGAGGATGCAGAGACACATCAACAGAGAAGAGATGGCATAGAGACAGATCCTCAGGGGAGGAGGGAGAGGATGCTGAGACACACCCACAGAGAAGAGAGGGTGTAGAGACAGATCCTCAGGGGAGGAGGGAGAGGATGCAGAGACACATCCACAGAGAAAAGAGGGTGTAGAGACAGATCCTCAGGGGAGGAGGGAGAGGCCGCAGAGACACACCCACAAAGAAGAGATGGTGTAGAGACAGATCCTTATGGGAGGTGGGAGAGGCTGCAGAGACACACCCACAGAGAACAGAGGGTGTAGAGACAGATCCTCATGGGAGGAGGGAGAGGATGCAGAGACACACCCACAGAGAAGAGAGGGTGTAGAGACAGATCCTCAGGGGAGGAGGGAGAGGATACAGAGACACACCCACAGAGAACAGAGGGTGTAGAGACAGATCCTCATGGAAGGAGGGAGAAGATGCAGAGACACACCCACAGAGAATCAAGAGTGTAGAGACAGATCCTCATGGAAGGAGGGAGAGGATGCAGAGACACACCCACAGAGAAGAGAGGGTGAGAGACTTCAGAGACAGATCCTCAGGGGAGGAGGGAGAGGATGCAGAGACACATCAACAGAGAAGAGATGGCATAGAGACAGATCCTCAGGGGAGGAGGGAGAGGATGCTGAGACACACCCACAGAGAAGAGAGGGTGTAGAGACAGATCCTCAGGGGAGGAGGGAGAGGATGCAGAGACACATCCACAGAGAAAAGAGGGTGTAGAGACAGATCCTCAGGGGAGGAGGGAGAGGCCGCAGAGACACACCCACAAAGAGAAGATGGTGTAGAGACAGATCCTTATGGGAGGTGGGAGAGGCTGCAGAGACACACCCACAGAGAACAGAGGGTGTAGAGACAGATCCTCAGGGGAGGAGGGAGAGGATATAGAGACACACCCACAGAGAACAGAGGGTGTAGAGACAGATCCTCATGGAAGGAGGGAGAGGATGCAGAGACACACCCACAGAGAAGAGAGGGTGAGAGACTTCAGAGACAGATCCTCAGGGGAGGAGGGAGAGGATGCAGAGACATATCAACAGAGAAGAGATGGCATAGAGACAGATCCTCAGGGGAGGAGGGAGAGGATGCTGAGACACACACACACAGAGAAGAGAGGGTGTAGAGACAGATCCTCATGGAAGGAGGGAGAGGATGCAGAGACACACCCACAGAGAATCAAGAGTGTAGAGACAGATCCTCATGGAAGGAGGGAGAGGATGCAGAGACACACCCACAGAGAAGAGAGGGTGTAGAGACAGATCCTCAGGGGAGGAGGGAGAGGATACAGAGACACACCCACAGAGAACAGAGGGTGTAGAGACAGATCCTCATGGAAGGAGGGAGAGGATGCAGAGACACACCCACAGAGAATCAAGAGTGTAGAGACAGATCCTCATGGAAGGAGGGAGAGGATGCAGAGACACACCCACAGAGAAGAGAGGGTGAGAGACTTCAGAGACAGATCCTCAGGGGAGGAGGGAGAGGATGCAGAGACATATCAACAGAGAAGAGATGGCATAGAGACAGATCCTCAGGGGAGGAGGGAGAGGATGCTGAGACACACACACAGAGAAGAGAGGGTGTAGAGACAGATCCTCAGGGGAGGAGGGAGAGGATGCAGAGACACATCCACAGAGAAAAGAGGGTGTAGAGACAGATCCTCAGGGGAGGAGGGAGAGGATGCAGAGACACACCCACAGAGAATCAAGAGTGTAGAGACAGATCGTCAGGGTAGGAGGGAGAGGATGCAGAGACACACCCACAGAGAAGAGAGGGTGAGAGGCTGTAGAGACAGATCCTCAGGGATGGAGGGAGAGGATGCAGAGACACACCCACAGAGAAGAGAGGGTGAGAGGCTGTAGAGACGGATCCTCAGGGGAGGAGGGAGAGGATGCAGAGACACACCCACAGAGAAGAGAGGGTGAGAGACTGTAGAGACAGATCCTCAGGGATGGAGGGAGAGGATGCAGAGACACATCAACAGAGAAGAGAGGGTGTAGAGACAGATCCTCAGGGGAGGAGGGAGAGGATGCAGAGACACACCCACAGAGAAGAGAGGGTGTAGAGACAGATCCTCAGGGGAGGAGGGAGAGGATGCAGAGACACACCCACAGAGAAGAAAGGGTGTAGAGACAGATCCTCAGGGGAGGAGGGAGAGGATGCAGAGACACATCCACAGAGAAAAGAGGGTGTAGAGACAGATCCTCAGGGGAGGAGGGAGAGGATGCAGAGACACATCCACAGAGAAAAGAGGGTGTAGAGACAGATCCTCAGGGGAGGAGGGAGAGGATGCAGAGGCACACCCACAGAGAAGAGAGGGTGAGAGGCTGTAGAGACAGATCCACAGGGGAGGAGGGAGAGGATGCAGAGACACACCCACAGAGAAGAGAGGCTGTAGAGACAGATCCTCAGGGGAGGAGGGAGAGGATGCAGAGACACACCCACAGAGAAGAGAGGGTGAGAGGCTGTAGAGACAGATCCTCAAGGGAGGAGGGAGGCTGTAGAGACAGATCCTCAGGGGGTAAGGAAAAGGCTGCATAGACATACCCATACAGGTGCTTTTGGGGTGATCCAGAACTGTTCTCCTTGTTGGAGAGGAGAGGTCTCTGTAGGTCCTCAGCTGGTATCTTAGTGGGTATTGGGGTACACTGTATGCTCCAATGTTGGTTCTTGTGCCCCCCAATTGTACTGTCATGTTACATTTTGGCCACTTAGACCTGAACCCTCTAACCTTTCTCACGCCGATTCACCAAGGGCCGCCTACCACAAGGATCCCTATATCCTCATCCCACCATTGTACACCTGCCAGACTTCTGCCATCAGAAAGCCCCCCTGACCCCCGCTGTCAGGTGACGCTGTATAACGATTGTCTATGGAGCACCCCCAATGTGAACAGCAATATGAGCCCAAATCTGCTGCCTGCTCCGCTTTCTGTTTATATGACCACCATTTATGTGAAATGTTCAACTACAGAGCAACGCCTTCATCAAGGTCACCACCATGTTCTCGGGACGGTTCTCATGTCTAGGATTATACAGCTGTACATTTCCAATGTGATCCTGAGCCGCACTGCATGCTGGTCACCACAAGGGGGCGCTCCATGAAAACCCAATGATAGTCCTTACTGGACATCCAGCAGATGGTGTCGGCTATTATTAGACTCATTATCCCCATCATCACCCGGTGGGGGGGGTCATCGCATGCTGTGACATAACCACCGTGATGTCATAACGTCATCTCTTCATGACCAAATATGTAATAATAAATATATGAAGATTTGTGAATACGATCGATCCCAACGCTCGGCTCTCATTCTACGCAATATTTCTGTGAAATATAAAAAACAGAAATAGGATGAGAAAAATAGTAGTAATAATAATATAGACACAGATGTGATGATAATAATATCTATTTATTAACAGTATTTATATAGCGCTGACAAATTACACAGCGCTATAATAACAAAAAAACCATCAGAAATGTGATGATGATGATAATAATAATAGTATAATCATAAATATAGTAATAATAATAAAACCAGTAATATAATAATACTAATACTTTTATAACTACTGCTGATAAAAATAATACTATAAACCAAAATATAACAAAAATCATAATAAAAAAGAGAAATGCCATAATAATATTAGTAATAAACCAGAAATGTAATTAAAAAAAAAAAAAAACAATGACAACAACAATAATAATACAGAAATAAAACCAAAATATAATAATGATAATAATAACAATGATATTAATAATAATACCAGGGAAATAATACGAATAATAACATATTCAAAAATATAGTAATAATATTATAATCAGAATTATAATAACAATAAAACCAGAAATATAATAATACTAATAGCAATACTACTACTACTGATAATACTAATACTATAAACTAAAATATAATAATAAAAATCATAATAAAAAGAGAAATGCCATAATAGCAATAGTAATAAACCAGAAATATAATGATAATAACAATGACAACAACAATAATAATACAGAAATCTCATAAAAATAATAGTAACATAACCAAAATATAATAATGATAATAATAACAACAATATTGATAATAGTAATACCAGAAAAATAATAATACCATATTCAAAAATATAGTAATATTATAATAAGAATTATAATAATAACAATAAATATTATTATAATATAATAATAATAATAATACCATATTTAAAAATATAGTAATATTATAATAAGAATTATAATAATAACAATAAATATAATTATAATATTATTATACTATTACTACTACTGCTACTAGTGACAATAATAATGATAATAATAATGTTATAAACCAAATATCTATAATAATAATAAAAATCATACAAAGAGAAATGTCATAATAATAATGGTAATAAAACCAGAAATATAATAACAACAATAATAATGATATTATCAGAAATGCCATAATAGTAATAAACCAGAAATATAATAATAATAACAACAATAATAATAAAGAAATGTCATACAAATAGTGATAAACCAGAAATATAATTTTAATGATAATAACAACAATGATATTATTAATAATAATAATATTACTAGAAATATAATAATAATAATATGTTCAAAAATCTAGAAATATTATTATAATCAGAAATATAATAATAACAATTAAACCAGAAATATAATAATACTATTACTACTGCTACTAGTGACAATAATAATATCACTACTGATAATAATACTATAAACCAAAATTTAATAATAAAAATCATAATAAAAAGAGAAATGTCATAATAATATTGGTAGTAAAACCAGAAATATAATAATAACAACAACAATAATAATATAATCAGAAATGCCTTAATAGCAATAGTAATAAACCAGAAATGTAATAATAACAACAGCAGCAACAACAATAATAATAATACACAAATGTCATAAAAATAATAGTAAAAGTAGAAATATAATAATAATGATAATAATATATTCAAAAATATAGTAATACTATTTTAATCAGAAATATAATAACAATAAAACCAGAAATATAATAATACTATTACTAGTGACAATAATAATAATACTATAAACCAAAATATAATCATAATAAAGAGAAATATCATAATAATATTATTTAAAAAACAGAAATATAACAGCAGTACTAATAATAATAATAGATTATAGGGAAAGTTCAGCTGATTTAGTTCTGATTTTTGTGTTCTTTTCCCTTCTATAGATTGCAGAGACTTGGCGTTGGCGATGACGATGGCGATGCTCCGCCCATAAGCAAGGTGGTCACGCTCAGGTTTGTCTGATTTGGTAATCCCCCCCCCCAGGTGATCATGTGATTTATGTATTTAATGTTCACAGTGTTGTCACCGATGGCAACCAATTGCAGGTCAGAATGAGGGACTAATGAGCGGTGGATTCTGATTGGTTGATGATGTGGATACAATGTATCATGTGATCTCTCCCCTCATATTATTGTCACATTAAGAGCACAAAGGTGTTTGGCATTTGTGTACTTGCCCACAGAGCTGACAATCTAATCACTAATAATGGATAATGATGAGGAGTTGAATGAGGGCGGACCCCCCCCCCTCGGTCCTGTCAGCTCATAGCGCCCCCCCCCCTCCCTCGGTCCTGTCAGCTCATAGCGCCCCCCCCCCCGGTCCTGTCAGCTCATAGCCCCCCCCTCGGTCCTGTCAGCTCATAGCCCCCCCCTGGTGTGGGCGGCTGCACGTTCCGCTACACTGAGCGGGTGAGGGGCCCCGGATCAGCTGTTATTGTGTCTGAAATCAATTACAAGGTAGCAGATGGAATTAGCGTTGCCCCCTGGGGGTGGGGCGATCGGGGCGGAGGAGGGTGACACCCGCGGGGTCACCGGGAATGAATACATATTAGGACATTCATTAGGGTCTTCGCCATTTCCCAGGGACAACTCCGGATCACCGAGCGAGATTTATAGAGGAACTCCGCCGGCATGACACCGCCACTTACATGACCATAAAACACTTTTAGTGCCTCTGGAATGTTCTGCCAGCTGAGCGGAGAATGAGAGGGAAGTTGTACTGAGCACAATGGTAATGTCATTAACCCCTTCCACCCTGCCCCCTCACTGTCCTGCTCCCCCTCCCCCCATTTTCCCGTCCTCTCTTGGGTGACATTTCGTCTTGGAAACGTTACACTCGTGGTAAATGTCGGCATGTTCTCGGCTCGGTATCTCATTCTGCAGGACGATCATTAATATTCAGCCACATAATATTCCGAACAGCAGAACGAGGAGCGCGCGGCGCCGTCATGGGAGGATCGGACATTGACGCGTTCAGCAGGGTGGGCGGGGCCTGCGATCAGCCACCCATAGATAGAATATTATACAGTTGTTAAATCTGATTGTGACATCAGGTGATGGGTCAGGTGACTTCCCTTCCAGGTGGTGCAGGACCCTCTGGTGACAGCGACGTAACGTCCAATACTGAATAGTAAAGGAGGGGTCCGCATGGCACTGGGCCCATCAGAGCCCAATTCTTGTAATGACCGGCTGCAGCTTCACCAGTCCTGTATATTAACATTTCTCAGGGATAGAATGGCTTCGGTTATCAGGTGCGGGGTGTCACCTTGGTCTTCACTGGAGACCCCCAGAATGGATAATGAGCTGGTGCTCCTAAAGGACCCTAGGCCAATTTGCTGCAAGTTGTCACCAAGTCACCACCCTCAGGATCACCCCACCAGAGTATAGCAGGAACTGCAGGCTTATGGTGAGGAGACAGGATAGCAGAAAAACAGTCCATGAGAGTTCCAGATGAGGTTGAGGCAGGTAACAGGCAAGAATGGTCAGTGTCCAGGCTGAGGTTGTGGCAGGTGGCAAGTAAGAACGGTCAGGCTGAGGTCCAAGCAGAGGTTGAGGCAGGCAACAGGCAAGAATGGTCATTGTCTAGTCAGAGCTCAAGGTAGGTGGCAGGCAAGAATGGTCAGGCTGAGGTTGAGGCAGGTAAGAATTGTCAGTATTCAGGCAAAGGTCAAGGCAGGCGGTAAGCAAGTGTGGTCAGGGTTCAGGCAGAAGTCGAGACAGGTTGCAGGCAAGAGTGGTCATTGTAAAGACAGAAGTTGAGACAGAAGTTGCACCCAACGCGGGGGACACAGAATAACGTGTAGAAACCTTAAGGGCACGAAGGCCATGAGGTAACATGCTGGAAGTGGGTAAACCGACCCAAAAGCTTTCACTGACCATCCAGCAGAGGACATACATGTAATTTGTTAGAATTTGGAATATTGTGTACACCTGACTACAGACGTGACACCGATCAGTAAAAGGGTTCACTAGAATCATCCACCATGCTGGGAAATCAACATAAACTCAATCTAAACTGTATCTGTAGATAGTGATTGGTTCTGAACACACAGGATCCTTATCTTATGCGAATGTTCTGCGTCTGTTCTGACCTCTGGATTGGGTCTGTCATTGTTCTGTGTGACTGGAGAACATTTGGGGGTGTTGATGGTTTGGAGAATATTTGGGGGGACAATGGATTGGAGAACATTTGGGGATGTTGATAGTTTGGAGAATATTCAGGGGTGTCAATGGTTTGGAGAACATTTGGGGGTGTCAATGGTTTGGAGAATATTTGGGGGTGTCGATGGTTTGGGGAACATTTGGGGGTGTCGATGGATTGGAGAATATTTGGGGTGTCGATGGTTTGGAGAACATTTGAGGGTGCCGATAGTTTGGAGAATATTCTGGAGTGTTGATAGATTATAGAATATTCCAGGGTGTCGATGGTTTGGAGAACATTTGGGGGTGTCGATGGATTGGAGAATATATGGGGGTGTTGATGGATTGGAGAACATTTGGGGGTGTCAATGGATTGGAGAATATTTGGGGGTGTCGATGGTTTGGAGAATATTCCAGGGTGTTGATGGATTGGAGAATATTTGGGGGTGTCGATGGTTTGGAGAATATTCCGGGGTGTCAATGGATTGGAGAATATTTGGTGGTGTCAATGGATTGGAGAATATTTGGGGGTGTCGATGATTTGGAGAATATTCAGGGGTGTTGATGGATTGTAGAATATTCAGGGGTGTCGATGGTTGGAGAACATTTAGGGGTGTCGATGGAATGAAGAATATTTGGGGGTGTCGATGGATTGGAGACTATTTGGGGGTGTCGATGGATTGGAGACTATTTGGGGGTGTCGATGGATTGGAGAATATTTGGGGGTGAGGATGGTTTGGAGAATATACCGGGGTGTTGATGGATTGGAGAATATTTGGGGGTGTTGATGGTTTGGAGAATATTCTGGGGAGTCGATGTATTGTAGAATATTTGGGGGTGTCGATGGTTTGGAGAATATTCCGGGGTGTCGATGAATTAGAGAACATTTGAGGGTGTCGATGGTTTGGAGAACATTTGGGGGTGTCGATGGTTTGGAGAATATTCCGGGATGTTGATGGATTGGAGAATATTCCGAGGTGTCGATGGTTTGGAGAATATTTGGGGATGTCGATAGATTGGAAAATATTGGGGGGTGTCGATGGATTGGAGAATATTTGGGGGTGTCGATGGTTTGGAGAATATTCCAGGGTGTTGATGGATTGGAGAATATTTGGGGGCGTTGATGGTTTGGAGAATATTCCAGGGTGTTGATGGTTTGGAGAATATTCCAGGGTGTTGATGGTTTGGAGAATATTTGGGAGTGTCGATGGTTTGGAGAATATTCTGGGGTGTCATTGGTTTGGAGAATATTCCCGGGGTGTCGTTGAATTCGAGAATTTTCGGGGGTGTCGATGGTTTGGAGAATATTCCAGGGTGTTGATGGTTTGGAGAATATTTGGGAGTGTCGATGGTTTGGAGAATATTCTGGGGTGTCATTGGTTTGGAGAATATTCCCGGGGTGTCGTTGAATTCGAGAATATTCGGGGGTGTCGATGGTTTGGAGAATATTCAGGGGTGTCAATGGATTGAAGAATATTTGGGGTGTCGATGAATTGGAGAACATTTGGGGGTGTCGATGGTTTGGAAAATATTCTGGGGTGTGTCGATGGATTGGAGAATTTTTGGGGGTGTCGATGGTTTGGAGAATATTCTGGGGTGTGTCAATGGATTGGAGAATTTTTGGGGGTGTCGATGGTTTGGAGAATATTCTGGGGTGTGTCAATGGTTTGGAGAACATTTGAGGGTGTCGATGGATTGGAGAACATTTGGGGGTGTCGATGGATTGGACAACATTTGGGGGTGTCGATGGTTTGGAGAATATTCCGGGAGTGTCGATAATTTGGAGAACATTTGGGGGTGTCGATGGTTTGGAAAACATTTGGGGGTGTTGATGGTTTGGAGAATATTTGGGGGTGTCGATGGTTTGGGGAACACTTGGGGGTGTCGATGGATTGGAGAATATTTGGGGGTGTCGATGGTTTGGAGAATATTCCGGGGGTGTCGATGGTTTGGAGAACATTTGGGGGTGTCGATGGTTTGAAAAACATTTGGGGGTGTCGATGGTTTGGAGAATATTCCGGGGGTGTCGATGGTTTGGAGAACATTTGGGGGTGTCGATGGTTTGGAGAACATTTGGGGGTGGCGATGATTTGGAGAATATTTCGGGGGTGTCGATGGTTTGGAGAACATTTGGGGGTGTCGATGGTTTGGAGAACATTTGGGGGTGTCGATGGTTTGGAGAATATTCCGGGAGTGTTGATGGATTGGAGAACATTTGGCGGTGTCAATGGATTGGAGAATATTTGGGGGTGTCGATGGTTTGGAGAACATTCCATGGTGTTGATGGATTGGAGAATATTTGGGGGTGTCGATGGTTTGGAGAATATTCCGGGGTGTCAATGGATTGGAGAATATTTGGTGGTGTTAATGGATTGGAGAATATTTGGGGGTGTCGATGATTTGGAGAATATTCAGGGGTGTTGATGGATTGTAGAATATTCAGGGGTGTCGATGGTTGGAGAACATTTAGGGGTGTCGATGGAATGGAGAATATTTGGGGGTGTCGATGGATTGGAGACTATTTCAGGGTGTCGATGGATTGGAGACTATTTGGGGGTGTCGATGGATTGGAGAATATTTGGGGGTGAGGATGGTTTGGAGAATATACCGGGGTGTTGATGGATTGTAGAATATTCAGGGGTGTCGATGGTTGGAGAAAATTTAGGGGTGTCGATGGAATGGAGAATATTTGGGGGTGTCGATGGATTGGAGAATATTTGGGGGTGTCGATGGTTTGGAGAATATTCCGGGGTGTTGATGGATTGGAGAATATTTGGGGGTGTCGATGGTTTGGAGAATATTCTGGGGTGTCAATGGATTGGAGAATATTTGGGGGTGTCGATGGTTTGGAGAATATTCCGGGGTGTCGATGATTAGAGAACATTTGGGGGTGTCGATGGATTGGAGAATATTTGGGGGTGTCGATGGATTGGAGAATATTTGGGGGTGTTGATGGTTTGGAGAATATTCCAGGGTGTTGATGGATTGGAGAATATTTGGGGGTGTCAATGGTTTGGAGAATATTCCCGGGGTGTCGTTGAATTCGAGAATATTCGGGGGTGTCGATGGTTTGGAGAATATTCAGGGGTGTCGATGAATTGGAGAACATTTGGGGGTGTCGATGGTTTGGAAAATATTCTGGGGTGTGTCGATGGATTGGAGAATTTTTGGGGGTGTCGATGGTTTGGAAAATATTCTGGGGTGTGTCAATGGATTGGAGAATTTTTGGGGGTGTCAAAAGTTTGGAGAATATTCTGGGGGGTGTCAATGGATTGGCGAATATTTGGGGGGGCGATGGCTTGGAGAATATTCCAGGGAGTGTCGATGGTTTGGAGAACATTTGAGGGTGTCGATGGATTGGAGAACATTTGGGGGTGTCGATGGTTTGGAGAATATTCCGGGGGTGTCGATTGTTTGGAGAACATTTGGGGGTGTCGATGGTTTGGAGAACATTTGGGGGTGTCGATGGTTTGGAGAATATTTGGGGGTGTCGATGGTTTGGGGAACATTTGGGGGTGCCGATGGATTGGAGAACATTTGGGGGTGTTGATGGATTGGAGAACATTTGGGGGTGTCGATAGATTGGAGAACATTTGGGGGTGACGATGGATTGGAGAACATTTGGGGGTGTCGATGGATTGGAGAATATTTGGGGGTGTCAATGGTTTGGGGAACATTTGGGGGTGCGGATGGATTGGAGAACATTTGGGGGTGTCGATGGATTGGAGAACATTTGGGGGTGATGATGGATTGGAGAACATTTGGGGGTGCCGATGGATTGGAGAACATTTGGGGGTGCCGATGGATTGGAGAACATTTGGGGGTGTCGATGGTTTGGGGAACATTTGGGGGTGTCGATGGTTTGGGGAACATTTGGGGGTGTTGATGGATTGGAGAACATTTGGGGGTGACGATGGATTGGAGAACATTTGGGGGTGTCGATGGTTTGGGGAACATTTGGGGGTGTCGATGGTTTGGAGAATATTTGGTGGTGTCGATGGTTTGGGGAACATTTGGGGGTGCCGATGGTTTGGGGAACATTTGGGGGTGCCGATGGTTTGGGGAACATTTGGGGGTGTCGATGGTTTGGGGAACATTTGGGGGTGCCGATGGATTGGAGAACATTTGGGGGTGTGCATGCATTGGAGAACATTTGGGGGGTGTCGATAGATTGGAGAACATTTGGGGGTGTCGATGCATTGGAGAACATTTGGGGGTGTCGATGCATTGGAGAACATTTGGGGGTGTGCATGCATTGGAGAACATTTGGGGGTGTCGATGGTTTGGAGAACATTTGGGGGGTGTCGATAGATTGGAGAACATTTGGGGGTGTCGATGGACTCGCTGAGATGAACCTCCATATAGTGAATTATCCGGCTTGGCTGTCACTGGAAGCAGCTTCTCTCCTCTTGCCGCGGTGGATTGTACACCGGCTCGCAGCGCAGCCCCCAGGGATCCCCCCCACCACACAGCGTGTAATTACCTTTTTTTATTGCAGGCTGATTGCATTCAAATTAAAGGCGTATTAACCCCCGCGATTTCCGCCCGCCTAGGACTCTGGATAAGGCGAGATAGCGGCTCCTCTCCCATTTCCTCCATTCCAATTTAATTAAATTCCCTCTAATTATAATTTTACTAAAATGCTGCAGATTTGCGGTTATTATGTCTTTGGAAATGTGAAGCGGAGGAAGAATAAGGCGTGAAAATGGGCCGCATGCGGGAACTGGACTGTCAGCAAATTCCGGCAAAATTAATTATTTCAGCTTGATAAACCTTTTCATCTATTTGACTCGTTTTACAGAAAAGCCAATTAATAATGTCAAACACACTTTGGCTCGGGGGAGCGGCTCCCTCTAATGAGGCTGTTTACTGTACGGCGGCTGGAGCAGCGCAGATCACCCGGAGATGCTACAATCACCGCACTCCTGTCAGCCATGTCTGCTTATCTCCGCGCCGGGGCCAATCCGCACTTTGTCAGGAGTACTAACAAGTGCCGGAGAAGCGTACATGACTGTCCGACTCTAGATGAGTTATTTAATTAACCGCCAGCAAATGAATCACTAATGTGCCCTATCGCCGGTCCGCCTCATCTATGGTGCGTGGAACTGGCTGTAATCAATTCCCAGATCCAGAGAACACCGGATCCCCACTTTAGAACAAAAACGCCACGTATCCAGTCCACAAACCGGGGTGTGACCCTGTAGTATGTTCTCCTCAGGGTGTGGCCTTGCAATATATTCTCCTTGGGGTGTGGCCCTGTAGTATATTCTCCTTGGGGTGTGACCCTGTAGTATGTTCTCCTCGGGGTGTGGCCTTGCAGTATATTCTTCTTGGGGTGTGGTCCTGTAGTATATTCTCCTCAGGGTGTGGTCCTGTAGTATATTTTCCTCAGGGTGTGGCCCTGGAGTATATTGTCCTTGGGGTGTGGCCCTTTAGTTTATTCTCCTCGAGGTGCCGTCCCTCTATTATATTCTCCCCTGGCGGTGTGGTCCTGTAGTATATTCTCCTTGGGGTGTGGCCCTGTAGAATATACTCCTTGGGGTGTGGCCCTGTAGAATATTCTCCTTGGGGTGTGGCCCTGCAGTATATTCTCCTTGGGGTGTGGCCCTGTAGTATATTCTCCTTGGGGTGTGGCCCTGTAGTATATTCTCCTTGGGGTGTTGCCCTGTAGTATATTCTCCTCGGGGTGTGGCCCTGTAGTATATTCTCCTGGGGGTGTGGCCCTGCAGTATATTCTCCTTGGGGTGTTGCCCTGTAGTATATTCTCCTTGGGGTGTGGTCCTGTAGTATACTCTCCTTGGGGTGTGGCCCTGTAGTATATTCTCCTTGGGGTGTGGCCCTGTAGTATATTCTCCTTGGGGTGTGGCCCTGTAGTATATTCTCCTCAGGGTGTGGCCCTGTAGTATATTCTCATTGGGGTGTGGCCCTTTAGTTTATTCTCCTCAAGTTGCCGTCCCTCTATTATATTCTCTTTGGGGTGTGGCCCTGTAGTATATTCTCCTTGGGGTGTGGCCCTGTAGAATATTCTCCTTGGGGTGTGGTCCTGTAGTATATTCTCCTTGGGGTGTGGCCCTGTAGAATATTCTCCTTGGGGTGTGGCCCTGTAGAATATTCTCCTTGGGGTGTGGCCCTGTAGAGTATTCTCCTAGGGGTGTGGCCCTGCAGTATATTCTCCTTGGGGTGTGGCCCTGCAGTATATTCTCCTTGGGGTGTTGCCCTGTAGTATATTCTCCTCGGGGTGTGGCCCTGTAGTATATTCTCCTCGGGATGTGGCCCTGTAGTATATTCTCCTTGGGGTGTGGCCCTGTAGAATATTCTCCTTGGGGTGTGGCCCTGTAGGTTATTCTCCTTGGGGTGTGGCCCTGTAGTATATTCTCCTTGGGGTGTTGCCCTGCAGTATATTCTCCTTGGGGTGTGGCCCTGTAGTATATTCTCCTTGGGGTGTTGCCCTGCAGTATATTCTCCTTGGGGTGTGGCCCTGTAGAATATCCTCCTTGGGTGTGGCCCTGTAGTATATTCTCCTTGGGTGTGGCCCTGTAGTATATTCTCCTCGGGGTGTGGCCCTGTAGAATATTCTCCTTGGGGTGTGGCCCTGTAGTATATTCTCCTTGGGGTGTTGCCCTGTAGTATATTCTCCTGGGGGTGTGGCCCTGTAGTATATCCTCCTTGGGGTGTGGCCCTGTAGGTTATTCTCCTTGGGGTGTGGCCCTGTAGTATATTCTCCTTGGGGTGTGGCCCTGTAGAATATCCTCCTTGGGGTGTGGCCCTGTAGTATATTCTCCTGGGGGTGTGGCCCTGTAGAATATCCTCCTTGGGGTGTGGCCCTGTAGTATATTCTCCTTGGGTGTGGCCCTGTAGAATATTCTCCTTGGGGTGTGGCCCTGTAGTATATTCTCCTCGGGGTGTGGCCCTGCAGTATATTCCCCTTGGGGTGTGGCCCTGTAGAATATTCTCCTTGGGGTGTGGCCCTGTAGTATATTCTCCTTGGGTGTGGCCCTGTAGTATATTCTCCTTGGGTGTGGCCCTGTAGAATATTCTCCTTGGGGTGTGGCCCTGCAGTATATTCTCCTTGGGGTGTGGCCCTGCAGTATATTCTCCTTGAGGTGTGGCCCTGCAGTATATTCTCCTCGGGTGTGGCCCTGCAGTATATTCTCCTTGGGGTGCCATCCCTCTATTATATTCTCCCCTGGAGGTGTGGTCCTGTAGTATGTTCTACTTGGGGTGTGGCCTTGCAGTATATTCTTCTTGGGGTGTGGCCCTGTATTATATTATCCTTGGGGTGTGGCCCTGTATTATATTATCCTCGGGGTGTGGTCCTGTAGTATATTATCCTTGGCGTCTGGCCCTTTAGAATATTCTCTTTCGGTGTGGCCCTGCAGTATATTCTCCTCGGGGTGTGGCCCTGTATTATATTCTCGGGGTGTGGTCCTGTAGAATATTCTCCTTGGGGTGTGACCCTGTAGAATATTCTCCTTGGGGTGTGGCCCTCTGGTATATTCTCCTTGGGGTGTGGCCCTGCAGTATATTCCCCTTGGGGTGTGGCCCTGCAGTATATTCTCCTTGGGGTGTGGCCCTGCAGTATATTCTCCTCGGGGTGTGGCCCTGTATTATATTCTCGGGTGTGGTCCTGTAGTATATTCTCCTTGGGGTGTGGCCCTGTAGAATATTCTCCTTGGGGTGTGGCCCTGTAGAATATTCTCCTTCGGGTGTGACCCTGTAGAATATTCTCCTTGGGGTGTGGCCCTGTAGAATATTCTCCTTGGGGTGTGGCCCTCTGGTATATTCTCCTTGGGGTGTGGCCCTGTAGAATATTCTCCTTGGGGTGTGGCCCTGTAGAATATTCTCCTTGGGGTGTGGCCCTCTGGTATATTCTCCTTGGGGTGTGGCCCTGCAGTGTATTCTCCTTGGGGTGTGGCCCTGCAGTATATTCTCCTCAGGGTGTGGCCCTGCAGTATATTCCCCTTGGGGTGTGGCTCTGTAGAATATTCTACTTGGGGTGTGGCCCTGCAGTATATTCTCCTCAGGGTGTGGCCCTGCAGTATATTCCCCTTGGGGTGTGGCTCTGTAGAATATTCTACTTGGGGTGTGGCTCTGTAGAATAATCTCCTTGAGGTGTGGCCCTGTAGTATATTCTATTTGGGGTGTGGCCTTGTAATATATTCTCCTTGGGGTGTGGCCCTGTAGTATATTCTGCTAGGGGCGTGGCCTTTTAACATTTTCCCAATGGGTGTGGACCTTCAACATGTTCCTTGGGGGTGTAGACATATGATCATTTCTTTGATGGGTATGGTCCCCAATATGCCCCTTTAGGGGGCGTGGCCCTGAAGACTGTTCCCTGGGGGTATGTTCCTTTGTAGTGTGACCATGTAGTAGGTTCCTCAGGGGTGTGGCCCAGCAATATTTCCTACAACTCCCATTAGGATAAAAAACATCAATAAAATATGGGCCCAGAGATGTAAAATGAGACCCAGAGACACAATATAAAAACTGGGGACATAATATGGGGCCCTGAGACACAATGTGGGGCCCTGAGACTCATTATGAGAACCAGAGACAGATATGAGGCTGTGTCACACAATATGGGGACCAGAGAAGTAGTATGAAGTGTGGGGGAGGGGGGATCCCTATGATTGTGTGTTTTTGTATTCTCCTTGGGGTGTGGCCCTGCAGTATATTCCCCTTGGGGTGTGACCCTGCAGTATATTCTCCTTGCACCCTCTTATATGTCCCCCCGTGCACCCTTTTATATGTCCCCCCCGTGCACCCTCTTATATGTCCCCCCCGTGCACCCTCTTATATGTCCCCCCCGTGCACCCTTTTATATGTCCCCCCCGTGCACCCTCTTATATGTCCCCCCCGTGCATTCTCTTATATGTCCCCCCCGTGCATTCTCTTATATGTCCCCCCCGTGCACCCTCTTATATGTCCCCCCCGTGCACCCTCTTATATGTCCCCCCCGTGCACCCTCTTATATGTCCCCCCCGTGCACCCTCTTATATGTCCACCCCCGTGCACCCTTTTATATGTCCCCCCCGTGCACCCTCTTATATGTCCCCCCCGTGCACCCTCTTATATGTCCCCCCCGTGCACCCTCTTATATGTCCCCCCCGTGCACCCTTTTATATGTCCCCCCCGTGCACCCTTTTATATGTCCCCCCCGTGCACCCTTTTATATGTCCCCCCCGTGCACCCTTTTATATGTCCCCCCCGTGCACCCTCTTATATGTCCCCCCCGTGCACCCTTTTATATGTCCCCCCAGTGCACCCTTTTATATGTCCCCCCAGTGCACCCTTTTATATGTCCCCCCCGTGCACCCTTTTATATGTCCCCCCCGTGCACCCTTTTATATGTCCCCCCTGTGCACCCTTTTATATGTCCCCCCGTGCACCCTTTTATATGTCCCCCCCGTGCACCCTTTTATATGTCCCCCCTGTGCACCCTTTTATATGTCCCCCCGTGCACCCTTTTATATGTCCCCCCCGTGCACCCTCTTATATGTCCCCCCCGTGCACCCTCTTATATGTCCCCCCCGTGCACCCTCTTATATGTCCCCCCGTGCACCCTTTTATATGTCCCCCCTGTGCACCCTTTTATATGTCCCCCCCCGTGCACTCTCTTATATGTCCCCCCCCGTGCACTCTCTTATATGTCCCCCCCCGTGCACTCTCTTATATGTCCCCCCGTGCACTCTCTTATATGTCCCCCCCGTGCACCCTCTTATATGTCCCCCCCGTGCATTCTCTTATATGTCCCCCCCGTGCACCCTTTTATATGTCCCCCCGTGCACCCTCTTATATGTCCCCCCCGTGCACCCTCTTATATGTCCCCCCCGTGCACCCTCTTATATGTCCCCCCCGTGCACCCTTTTATATGTCCCCCCCGTACACCCTTTTATATGTCCCCCCGTGCACCCTCTTATATGTCCCCCCCGTGCACCCTTTTATATGTCCCCCCCGTGCACCCTTTTATATGTCCCCCCCGTGCACCCTTTTATATGTCCCCCCCGTGCACCCTCTTATATGTCCCCCCCGTGCACCCTCTTATATGTCCCCCCGTGCACCCTTTTATATGTCCCCCCCGTGCACCCTCTTATATGTCCCCCCCGTGCACCCTCTTATATGTCCCCCCCGTGCACCCTCTTATATGTCCCCCCCGTGCACCCTCTTATATGTCCCCCCTGTGCACCCTTTTATATGTCCCCCCATGCACCCTCTTATATGTCCCCCCCGTGCACCCTCTTATATGTCCCCCCGTGCACCCTTTTATATGTCCCCCCTGTGCACCCTTTTATATGTCCCCCCCCGTGCACTCTCTTATATGTCCCCCCCCGTGCACTCTCTTATATGTCCCCCCCCCGTGCACTCTCTTATATGTCCCCCCGTGCACCCTCTTATATGTCCCCCCCGTGCACCCTCTTATATGTCCCCCCCGTGCATTCTCTTATATGTCCCCCCCGTGCACCCTTTTATATGTCCCCCCCGTGCACCCTTTTATATGTCCCCCCGTGCACCCTCTTATATGTCCCCCCCGTGCACCCTCTTATATGTCCCCCCCGTGAACCCTCTTATATGTCCCCCCCGTGCACCCTCTTATATGTCCCCCCCGTGCACCCTTTTATATGTCCCCCCCGTACACCCTTTTATATGTCCCCCCGTGCACCCTCTTATATGTCCCCCCCGTGCACCCTCTTATATGTCCCCCCCGTGCACCCTCTTATATGTCCCCCCCGTGCACCCTCTTATATGTCCCCCCCGTGCACCCTCTTATATGTCCCCCCCGTGCACCCTCTTATATGTCCCCCCCGTGCACCCTCTTATATGTCCCCCCCGTGCACCCTTTTATATGTCCCCCCCGTGCACCCTCTTATATGTCCCCCCCGTGCACCCTTTTATATGTCCCCCCCGTGCACCCTTTTATATGTCCCCCCCGTGCACCCTCTTATATGTCCCCCCCGTGCACCCTCTTATATGTCCCCCCCGTGCACCCTCTTATATGTCCCCCCCGTGCACCCTCTTATATGTCCCCCCCGTGCACCCTTTTATATGTCCCCCCCGTGCACCCTCTTATATGTCCCCCCCGTGCACCCTCTTATATGTCCCCCCAGTGCACCCTTTTATATGTCCCCCCCGTGCACCCTTTTATATGTCCCCCCTGTGCACCCTTTTATATGTCCCCCCCGTGCACTCTCTTATATGTCCCCCCGTGCACCCTTTTATATGTCACCCCCGTGCACCCTTTTATATGTCCCCCCCTGTGCACCCTTTTATATGTCCCCCCTGTGCACCCTTTTATATGTCCCACCCCCTGCACCCTTTTATATGTCCCACCCCCTGCACCCTTTTATATGTCCCACCCCCTGCACCCTCTTATATGTCCCCCCGGTGCACTACGTCATATGTCCCCCCACCACCACGCTGTCTGCGCAACCTCCAATATGTCCCCCCCGTGCACCCTCTTATATGATCCCCCATCACCCTGTACGTACACCACGTTATATGTCCCCCCCACCCTGTACGTGTATCCCTTTCTATGTCCCCCTTTCGGATGATTTGTGGAGAGTTTCCCAGCACTGGGCCCATCCTGAGCTCTTCTGGGGTGAAGGGCTACATTCAAGGCTGCAGTCCACAATCTGGACACCTTGAGAAGAAATGCAGCCAGGTACACAGAAGAAGAACACTGTCCTACAGTCCCACCTTTCCCAATCAGTCCACGTTTCCAGCCCTGAAGAAGGGGGTCTGACCCTGAAACGTGTTGTATATTGCTTGTTTATGAGATTTTTAATGAACAGAAACTCTTTTAGACTTACCTCCACATCTTCTGAGACAACCCTCAGACATCGGAGGGTCCACTCATCCCAGGATCCCCCCCACCCCAAAGTACAGCAGCCACACTTCACTGCAAGGTCCAGAATACCCATCCAAACCAATATTGTCCGGTCATGGTGCTGAGGGCACCGAGCAATCACCTGCAACTATGTCCTGGAAATGTACTGAGATACAGGGGCAAGGACTTTGTGAAATATCTTGTTCTGAAGTATGTCTAGTATTCCCTCAAGGCAACAAGAGAAGAATGCAGTGTGTGTGGCCTATCAGTCCAGATTTCTCCATCTTCTTCACCATAAGGGTGGACTCCTCCCCCTACACACCGGCACACGCCTTGGCCTAGTGATCACCAGAGGAAGAAGAGCTGATGGTTTTATGGAAGCTGAAATACAAAGGTCTTCCTCTTCTTAAACTGACCAACTGCAATCAGATCCCCGACTGCAGAGAGGACACCATCAATGGCCTCACCCAAGCCCAGGTCCACCCCATGAAGACCCATCTATACAGCATTACAGAAATGGCATGGTGGAAGCTCCTTATCTTTAGAGACTTGGGTTGGTTATTGTAGGTTATTCTCGGAGGTTGGGTTGGTATTGTAGGTTATCCTTGGAGGTTGGGTTGACTATTGTAGGTTATCCTAGGAGGTTGAGTTATTGTAGGTTATCCTTGGAGGTTGGGTTGACTATTGTAGGTTATCCTAGGAGGTTGGGTTATTGTAGGTTATCCTTGGAGGTTAGGGTATTGTAAGTTATCCTTGGAGGTTGGGTTATTGTAGGTTATCCTCGAAGGTTGGGTTACTGTAGGTTATCCTCGGAGGTTGGGTTTTTGTAAGTTAACCTTGGAGGTTGGGTTATTGTAGGTTATCCTCGGAGCTTGGATTATTGTAAGTCATCCTCAGAGTTTGGGTTATTGTAGGTTATCCTCGGAGGTTGGGTTATTGTAAGTTATTCTCGGAGGTTAGGTTATTGTAAGTTATTCTCTGAGGTTGGTATAGTGTAGGTTATCCTCGGTGGTTGGGTTGGTTATTGTAGGTTATCCTTGGAGGTTGGGTTGGTTATTGCAGGTTATCCTCGGAGGTTGGGTTGGTTATTGTAGGTTATCCTTGGAGTTTGGGTTATTTTGGTTTTTAAAGAAGAGGCCGCCTGGACACAAAGCTTTGGTTCTAGGTGTCCACCTACAAGACCATCTTTGAGGATAGGAATGCCCCGCACACACTTCACAAAATGTCTGTGCCATGATTGTGGTAAATAGAAACCACATCTGACTGTATGGGAGGTCTTCATCACCAGTGTTACAGATGACCATTGACAAGGTATGGTGGGCAAAGAAATTCCAGAGAACAATGAAACAAATACTCCCCAGTCCATAGACACAGTAGTGAGCTCAGATCCTCGCCCACATTAAAAGAATCTCGATGACCACACAGTCTACCATGCAAACCATCCAACTTCCAAGTCAATGCCGCCAACAACTCCATTATCCGATGTGGAGACCTTTCACCAAAATGTGAACTTCTATTCTAACTATACATCCCTACCCCCACCTCATTCAGAAAACCTCCATATATCTTATTCGCTGGAGCTAGAGACCGCACTGGACCAGTAGAATGGTTTGTACTAGATATTAGGTAGTCACACGGGTGAAGGATAGTGTGGATCTCTATTTGGAGATATGGGCTAGTACCTTGCTGGTAGAACAGAGCTGTCGCTTCAGCAGAGAAGATACTTGAGTCAGGAGAGAGGAGTCCCCGGTGTCCAGAATAAGGAAACTCATGATAAAGAATATTGAATTGTTTATTTGAGGAATAACATGTACGGTTAGAGCCAACATGTTTTGGGGGAATTGCCTCCCCCTTCTTCAGGCATGTTGGTACATTCTAACGGAGAAGGGTAGGCTCTGCAGTTGTACCTACGTTTCTCATGAAAGCTGATGACTGCTTGTGAGATGCAGAGACAGCAATAAAAATAAAAATCTTATGGAAACTGGGGAATAGATTATCCGTATACTTACCTGCCTTCTCTCCCCACCCTCCAGCCCCTTAGTTCACTCGCTGGGCATGGAGGCGTTGCCTTTTCTCTGACTGCTGGGAAGATTCCATCACCATAAGAATGACATGTATTAGTGAAATCTCCCAAGAGTTTGTTGATTCTGCAAGGTTTCTGCATTCAAGAAAATGGCCAGGTCTCACACTGCATATGAGATTTGGACAGAATGTCATCAGGGTTGGCCTGATTCAGGATCCAAGAAGAAGAGGCGGAATGATGCACTTCTGAAGATGGAGCTGCAGGATGAGAGGAGCCATTGCAGAGTAGTGGATTCTGGAGAGACAGCAGATAGATGAGAACTTATTGTCAGGCTCATAGAACAGTAATCAGTATCATGGTTTCAACGCTGCAGGTAGGGTAAGATTCTCTTACATAATGAGCAGTCCACCCAACCCATGTAATTTTGCAAAATCGGTGATTATAACAGCAAGTTTTCATTCCAGCAATCTACTGACAATGAAAGACACTGGGATGTTCCAAATGGGAAATGTGGAGGAATTATTTAAGGAGTTTAGGACCTTCTCTCCATCTTCCTAGTGCTTCTTCAGCTGGGATGATCCGTTTGATGTCAGCCTCATAATCTGTTCAAGTTCCAGAGTCCCCAATATTCTCAGTCTGTGGCCATTCTGACCCTGGGTGCCTAGTTGGTCCTGAATGGACTAATTCCTACTTCACCTGGAGCTTTCAATAGAGAAAGCTGTCATAAAAGCCTCAATAGACATTATTATTATTATTATTATTATTATACAGGATTTATATAGCGCCAACAGTTTACACAGCACTTTACAATATAAAAGGGAGACAATACAGTTATAATACAATAAAATACAAGAGGATTAAGAGGGCCCTGCTCAGAAGAGCTTACAATCTAATAACTCTAATAATAATAATCTAATAACATGACCTGCACCTTCCCCCGCTATTCATGCAAATGTGGAAGATCTCAGCCATCTACAAAGATTTGCAGAATTTTTTCAACTTGAGACTTTGGCCATGATGAACGACCAGCAAAGTTTTCACACTGACCCGTCGTACAGACGGAATGTATGTTGCCAGCACAAGTTTATCACAGTGCAGAAGGGAAAGTTGTGAAATGTGCACATTTCTGTAGAATATGGACAGATTGGTGGGATTTGGACAGACTGGTGGAATATGGACAGATTGGTGAAATATGGACAGACTGGTGAAATATGGACAGATTGTGGTCATGTAGAGAGATTGGTAGAGTATGGACAGATTGGTGAAATATGGACAGACTGGTGGAATATGGACAGGTTGGGGTCATGTAGAGAGACTGGTGGAATATGGACAAATTTGATGGAATATGGACAGATTGGTAGATTATGGACAGATTGGGGTAATGTAGACAAACTTGTAAATTATGGACAGACTGGTGGAATATGGACAGATTGATGGAATATGGACAGATTGGGGTCATGTAGAGAGACTGGTGGAATATGGACAGATTGATGGAATATGGACAGATTGAGGTCATGTAGAGAGACTGGTGGAATATGGACAGATTGGTGGAATATGGACAGATTGGGGTCATGTAGAGAGACTGGTGGAATATGGACAGACTGGTGGAATATGGACAGATTGGTGGAATATGGACAGATTGAGGTCATGTAGAGAGACTGGTGGAATGTGGACAGACTGGTGGAATATGGACAGATTGGGGTCATGTAGAGAGACTGGTGGAATATGGACAGTTTGGGGTCATGTAGAGAGACTGGTGGAATATGGACAGATTGGGGTCATGTAGAGAGACTGGTGGAATATGGACAGACTGGTGGAATATGGACAGATTGGTGGAATATGGACAGATTGAGGTCATGTAGAGAGACTGGTGGAATGTGGACAGATGGGTGGAATATGGACAGATTGGGGTCATGTAGAGAGACTGGTGGAATATGGACAGATTGATGGAATATGGACAGATTGGGGTCATGTAGAGAGACTGGTGGAATGTGGACAGATTGGTGGAATATGGACAGATTGGGGTCATGTAGAGAGACTGGTGGAATGTGGACAGACTGGTGGAATATGGACAGATTGGGGTCATGTAGAGAGACTGGTGGAATATGGGCAGACTGGTGAAATGTGGACAGATTTGTGGATATGGACAGATTTGGGTCATGTAGAGAGACTGGTGGAATGTGGACAGATTGGTGGAATATGGACAGACTGTTGGAATATGGACACATTGGGGTCATGTATAGAGATTGGTGAAAATAAAGGCTTACATTTGGGGAAATCAATAGAAAAGTGGTGTCTCAGAGATTGCTCCTCCCAAGCCTTCTCCCTTGGCTGCAGCGAATTATGACCTGGTTCAGGGTGGGTTACTTTGTAGATAAAATTGGGCCAAAAGTCTTTAGCAATTGGTGAACTAAATCTACAAGTAGATTTCATAGGATGGTTGTCACCTTAAGAAAATAGGGGCAGAGTGGGACTGGAGATAGTCCACCTCTTTATAAATTGTGAAGGACAATCAGCTCCCTGTCTTCTCATTCTTCTCTCTCTGTCCATCTCTCACATATTTTCTCTTTCCTTTTTTCTCTCAGGGTGAAGATGATGACAGGTAGATGATGTGCAGAAGGCCACCCTAGAAGTAAATGAAAAAAAGGAGGCAGGAGAGGTCTGTAACAGGGTGTTAGGTGTGTAGTTATCACTCTTCACCACTTGTTTCCCCAAACCTGTCTTTTGGATTCAATTTGCATGGGAAGTTTTATCTAGGGGAAGATGGGGGTTACACTAGGCCAGGGATATGCAATTAGCGGACCTCCAGCTGTTACAGAACTACAAGTCCCACGAGGCATAGCAAGACTCTGACAGCCACAAGCATGGCACCCAGAGGCCGAGGCATGATGGGACTTGTAGTTTTGCAACAGCTGGAGGTCTGCTAATTGCATATCCCTGCACTAGTGTGTTCTCTGCCATGGACGTCAGATGCCATCTTGGGAGAGCTTTTGTCTGATTGGAGATTGGAGATTTGGAGACAGAATGGTTATATATAGCCTCTGCTGTGTCGTTTTGGTGTGCCTGCAGTGTGTGGACAAAGACCTTCTTGTAAAGGACAGGAAGGTTTTCATTAGGGATAGGTTCCTAATGGAGATGGGCAGTTTAAGGACCCTTCTGGAAACTCTTGGAGTCCGCCTGGCATTCAGGGAAAGCACCTTTACCAGCATTCCAGCTGATTGGTTGGCGCATTCTTCTGCACAGCGGCACCCTCCTTTTAGGAAAGTCATCTCCATGGAACCTCACAGGTAGGTGTTTAGAGGAGCATGCCTCAAGCAACCTCCTGCATGCATGTCCTGCGTTAGACTGACATACATGAGTGCCTTGTTGTTGGTGATAGACTTTGCACCAATGTGGTAGAGCAAGTTGTGTGTTCTGTAAATGTTCTGGACTATACCATGTGTTGAATGTGGGGGGAGGAGCGCCATGTCCCCCGCCTGTATAGGAATATTTGTCATGGTTCATTTTTCTTTAAAGCAGACCGGTAACATCTGCGCCGTGTAATAATTCATTCCGACACATTGCAGAGAATTCTTTCCAGCCTGCAGTATGCCGATTATTCACCCGTACGGTAATGGTGAGTCTCTGGTAGGTGCCCGCTGGCTGCAGAACGTTGAAGGAGAACTCTGCAGAGTGCCCATTGCTGGAACATCCAGGAAGGTCGGGTTCTCTGTCCCCTTCATTGGGTGGCTGGTGGAAGGAAGGTGTCTGATCTCTGGGATCTGACATTTCTGGAGGTTCCAGTGAAGGTTTTCGGTGTCCATTCAGGTTGTCCTGAGAGCGCTCAGCGGGGAACCCTCCTCTACATTCATCTCATCATTCCCTTCTCCTGTCCCAGTGTCTGCATTTCATTTAGTTTGGAGGGTTTTTGTTAAATTTGTCCCCAGACTCCGAAGCTTTCAGTAATATATCTTTCGTCAGGACATCACCTCTGAGCCCCGCCGGTCTGAAGTGTCCCCGGGGCCTGCTCCTCTGCTGTTATGGCGTTAACCAGGAACTTATGTAGAGCAGAGATCTGCAAGAAGATATAGGACAGCGCAAGTCGTCAGACCGACATGACGCACGCTAAAGGGTTTGGCACTTCATTTATAGATGCACAACTAATGCAGACCAAATATTCTCATTTTACAAATCTGCCATGGTGGGTCATCACAGTCCTCAGCTATGTCCAAAGTGGCCTTTCAAGGACACTAAATGTGAGCCGCCATCTTCCTATCGATAACTGTTCAGGGTGGAGTACCCAGGCAGAGTATTGATCTAGAGGGGGAAGTGTTTTCCAAAGTACAGGTCACTTCCTGTCCAGACTTCCAATGGTCCTTATTATGTATAATTTTCTATAATTGAGAGTGTTATGGTGAATGGTGAATTCCTAACTGCGCCGTCTGTCGGTATAAATTCCAAATATACCAAATAAAAGCGTTTCCAGGGATCGCCGGAGAGAAAGACGGATTTCCTCAGCACTTCCTGTGAGTAATGGCCGCCTCTGCGCCATCTGTTTACGCCGCGCTCACATTTCTCAATATTAATGACTTCTCCGTACATCGCCGACTCAGAAATAATTATCAAATGTTCGCGTCATAAACATTTCAGATTAAGAAAAGCGAAGGGGATCGCTGAACGCAGCAAAGCATCATCTGTGGCGGAGGGATGATGGATGGGCAGAGCTGAAGATGGATGTCTGCATTGTCTATGAAAATCTTACTGCATTACCACTGCAGCTTCACCCTCCACATCCACATCTCACCCCGGACAGGCGGCACCGCCATCGCTTTACAACCGAACGTTAAACTCAGGCTGGGGACAGGGGGCTGGAGGGTACTAAGGTCACAAGAGCTTACAAAACATCCTTACTGGGGGGGGGGAGGTGTCAGTTCCAGGTAGTGCAGGTGGTCAGTGGGCTGTGAGTAATGGTTATTGTGGTGGTGGGATGCAAGTAATGATCTGTGGGATGGGAGTAGTGATCTGTGGGATGTGGGGTAGTGATCTGTGGGATGGGATTGGTGATCTGTGGGATGGGGGTGGTGATCTGTGGGATGGGAGTAGTGATCTGTGGGATGGGGGTAGTGATCTGTGGGATGGGAGTAGTGATCTGTGGGATGGGGGTAGTGATCTGTGGGATGGGGGTAGTGATCTGTGGGATGGGAGTAGTGATCTGTGGGATGGGAGTAGTGATCTGTGGGATGGGGGTAGTGATCTGTGGGATGGGAGTAGTGATCTGTGGGATGGGAGTAGTGATCTGTGGGATGGGAGTAGTGATCTGTGGGATGGGAGTAGTGATCTGTGGGATGGGGGTAGTGATCTGTGGGATGGGAGTAGTGATCTGTGGGATGGGAGTAGTGATCTGTGGGATGGGAGTAGTGATCTGTGGGATGGGGTGATGATCTGTGGGATGGAGGTGGTGATCTGTGGGATGGGAGTAGTGATCTGTGGGATGGGGGTAGTGATCTGTGGGATGGGAGTAGTGATCTGTGGGATGGGAGTAGTGATCTGTGGGATTGGGTTGGTGATCTGTGGGATGGGAGTAGTGATCTGTGGGATGGGGTAGTGATCTGTGGGATGGGGTTGGTGATCTGTGGGATGGGGGTTGGTGATCTGTGGGATGGGAGGATGGGGTTGGTGATCTGTGGGATGGGAGTAGTGATCTGTGGGATGGGGGTGGTGATCTGTGGGATGGGGGTGGTGATCTGTGGGATGGGAGTAGTGATCTGTGGGATAGGCGGTAGTGATCTGTGGGATGGGAGTAGTGATCTGTGGGATGGGGGGTAGTGATCTGTGGGATAGGAGTAGTGATCTGTGGGATGGGGGTAGTGATCTGTGGGATGGGAGTAGTGATCTGTGGGATGGGGGTAGTGATCTGTGGGATGGGAGTAGTGATCTGTGGGACGGGGGTGGTGATCTGTGGGATGGGGGTGGTGTGGGATGGGGGTAGTGATCTGTGGGATGGGGTTGGTGATCTGTGGGATGGGGGTAGTGATCTGTGGGATGGGGGTAGTGATCTGTGGGATGGGGGTAGTGATCTGTGGGATGTGGTGCAGATCTGTGGGATGGGGTTGGTGATCTGTGGGATGGGGTTGGTGATCTGTGGGGTGGGGGTAGTGATCTGTGGGATGGGGTTGGTGATCTGTGGGATGGGGTTGGTGATCTGTGGGATGGGGTTGGTGATCTGTGGGATGGGGTTGGTGATCTGTGGCATGGGAGGATGGGGTTGGTGATCTGTGGGATGGGAGTAGTGATCTGTGGGATGGGGGTGGTGATCTGTGGGATGCGGTTGGTGATCTGTGGGATGGGGTTGGTGATCTGTGGGATGGGGGTAGTGATCTGTGGGATGGGGTTGGTGATCTGTGGAATGGGGGTTGGTGATCTGTGGGATGGGGTTGGTGATCTGTGGAATGGGGGTTGGTGATCTGTGGGATGGGAGTAGTGATCTGTGGGATGGGGGTGGTGATCTGTGGGATGGGGGTAGTGATCTGTGGTATGTGGGGTAGTGATCTGTGGGATGTGGGGTAGTGATCTGTGGGATGTGGGGTAGTGATCTGTGGGATGGGATTGGTGATCTGTGGGATGGGGGTGGTGATCTGTGGGATGGGGGTAGTGATCTGTGGGATGGGAGTAGTGATCTGTGGGATGGGAGTAGTGATCTGTGGGATGGGAGTAGTGATCTGTGGGATGGGAGTAGTGATCTGTGGGATGGAGGTGGTGATCTGTGGGATGGGGTTGGTGATCTGTGGGATGGGGGTGGTGATCTGTGGGATGGGGGTGATGATCTGTGGGATGGAGGTGGTGATCTGTGGGATGGGAGTGGTGATCTGTGGGATGGGAGTAGTGATCTGTGGGATGGGGGTAGTGATCTGTGGGATGGGAGTAGTGATCTGTGGGATGGGAGTAGTGATCTGTGGGATGGGGTGATGATCTGTGGGATGGAGGTGGTGATCTGTGGGATGGGGGTAGTGATCTGTGGGATGGGAGTAGTGATCTGTGGGATGGGAGTAGTGATCTGTGGGATTGGGTTGGTGATCTGTGGGATGGGAGTAGTGATCTGTGGGATGGGGGTGGTGTGGGATGGGGGTAGTGATCTGTGGGATGGGGGTAGTGATATATGGGATGGGGTGATGATCTGTGGGATGGGGTGGAGATCTGTGGGATGGGAGTAGTGATCTGTGGGATGGGGTGCTGATCTGTGGGATGGGGTGGTGATCTGTGGGATGGGGTGGTGATCTGTGGGATAGGGTTGGTGATCTGTGGGATGGGGGTAGTGATCTGTGGGATGGGGTTGGTGATCTGTGGGATGGGGGTTGGTGATCTGTGGGATGGGAGGATGGGGTTGGTGATCTGTGGGATGGGAGTAGTGATCTGTGGGATGGGGGTGGTGATCTGTGGGATGGGGGTGGTGATCTGTGGGATGGGGGTGGTGATCTGTGGGATGGGGGTGGTGATCTGTGGGATGGGGTGTTGATCTGTGGGATGGGGTGGTGATCTGTGGGATAGGGTTGGTGATCTGTGGGATGGGGGTAGTGATCTGTGGGATGGGGGTAGTGATCTGTGGGATGGGAGTACTGATCTGTGGGATGGGGTAGTGATCTGTGGGATGGGAGTAGTGATCTGTGGGATGGGGTTGGTGATCTGTGGGATGGGGGTTGGTGATCTGTGGGATGGGAGGATGGGGTTGGTGATCTGTGGGATGGGAGTAGTGATCTGTGGGATGGGGGTGGTGATCTGTGGGATGGGGGTGGTGATCTGTGGGATGGGGGTGGTGATCTGTGGGATGGGAGTGGTGATCTGTGGCATGGGAGGATGGGGTTGGTGATCTGTGGGATGGGAGTAGTGATCTGTGGGATGGGGGTGGTGATCTGTGGGATGCGGTTGGTGATCTGTGGGATGGGGTTGGTGATCTGTGGGATGGGGGTAGTGATCTGTGGGATGGGGTTGGTGATCTGTGGAATGGGGGTTGGTGATCTGTGGGATGGGGTTGGTGATCTGTGGAATGGGGGTTGGTGATCTGTGGGATGGGAGTAGTGATCTGTGGGATGGGGGTGGTGATCTGTGGGATGGGGGTAGTGATCTGTGGTATGTGGGGTAGTGATCTGTGGGATGTGGGGTAGTGATCTGTGGGATGTGGGGTAGTGATCTGTGGGATGGGATTGGTGATCTGTGGGATTGGGGTGGTGATCTGTGGGATGGGGGTAGTGATCTGTGGGATGGGAGTAGTGATCTGTGGGATGGGAGTAGTGATCTGTGGGATGGGAGTAGTGATCTGTGGGATGGAGGTGGTGATCTGTGGGATGGGGTTGGTGATCTGTGGGATGGGGGTGGTGATCTGTGGGATGGGGGTGATGATCTGTGGGATGGAGGTGGTGATCTGTGGGATGGGAGTAGTGATCTGTGGGATGGGGGTAGTGATCTGTGGGATGGGAGTAGTGATCTGTGGGATGGGAGTAGTGATCTGTGGGATGGGAGTAGTGATCTGTGGGATGGGGTGATGATCTGTGGGATGGAGGTGGTGATCTGTGGGATGGGGGTAGTGATCTGTGGGATGGGAGTAGTGATCTGTGGGATGGGAGTAGTGATCTGTGGGATTGGGTTGGTGATCTGTGGGATGGGAGTAGTGATCTGTGGGATGGGGGTGGTGTGGGATGGGGGTAGTGATCTGTGGGATGGGGGTAGTGATATATGGGATGGGGTGATGATCTGTGGGATGGGGTGGAGATCTGTGGGATGGGAGTAGTGATCTGTGGGATGGGGTGCTGATCTGTGGGATGGGGTGGTGATCTGTGGGATGGGGTGGTGATCTGTGGGATAGGGTTGGTGATCTGTGGGATGGGGGTAGTGATCTGTGGGATGGGGTTGGTGATCTGTGGGATGGGGGTTGGTGATCTGTGGGATGGGAGGATGGGGTTGGTGATCTGTGGGATGGGAGTAGTGATCTGTGGGATGGGGGTGGTGATCTGTGGGATGGGGGTGGTGATCTGTGGGATGGGGGTGGTGATCTGTGGGATGGGGGTGGTGATCTGTGGGATGGGGTGTTGATCTGTGGGATGGGGTGGTGATCTGTGGGATAGGGTTGGTGATCTGTGGGATGGGGGTAGTGATCTGTGGGATGGGGTTGGTGATCTGTGGGATGGGAGGATGGGGTTGGTGATCTGTGGGATGGGAGTAGTGATCTGTGGGATGGGGGTGGTGATCTGTGGGATGGGGGTGGTGATCTGTGGGATGGGGGTGGTGATCTGTGGGATGGGAGTGGTGATCTGTGGGATGGAAGTAGTGATCTGTGGGATAGGGGGTAGTGATCTGTGGGATGGGAGTACTGATCTGTGGGATGGGAGTAGTGATCTGTGGGATGGGGGGTAGTGATCTGTGGGATGGGAGTACTGATCTGTGGGATGGGAGTAGTGATCTGTGGGATGGGGGGGGGTAGTGATCTGTGGGATAGGAGTAGTGATCTGTGGGATGGGGGTAGTGATCTGTGGGATGGGAGTAGTGATCTGTGGGACGGGGGTGGTGATCTGTGGGATGGGGGTGGTGTGGGATGGGGGTAGTGATCTGTGGGATGGGGGTAGTGATCTGTGGGATGGGGTTGGTGATCTGTGGGATGGGGGTAGTGATCTGTGGGATGTGGTGCAGATCTGTGGGATGGGGGTAGTGATCTGTGGGATGTGGTGCAGATCTGTGGGATGGGGTTGGTGATCTGTGGGATGGGGTTGGTGATCTGTGGGATGGGGTTGGTGATCTGTGGCATGGGAGGATGGGGTTGGTGATCTGTGGGATGGGAGTAGTGATCTGTGGGATGGGGGTGGTGATCTGTGGGATGGGGTTGGTGATCTGTGGGATGGGGTTGGTGATCTGTGGGATGGGGGTAGTGATCTGTGGGATGGGGTTGGTGATCTGTGGGATGGGGGTTGGTGATCTGTGGGATGGGAGGATGGGGTTGGTGATCTGTGGGATGGGAGTAGTGATCTGTGGGATGGGGGTGGTGATCTGTGGGATGGGGGTATTGATCTGTGGGATGGAAGTAGCGATCTGTGGGATGGGAGTAGTGATCTGTGGGATAGGGGTAGTGATCTGTGGGATGGGGGTAGTGATCTGTGGGATGGGGTTGGTGATCTGTGGGATGGGGGTAGTGATCTGTAGGATGGGAGTAGTGATCTGTGGGATGGGGGTAGTGATCTGTGGGATGGGGGTAGTGATCTGTGGGATGGAAGTAGTGATTTGTGGGATGGGGGTAGTGATCTGTGGGATGGAAGTAGTGATCTGTGGGATGGGGGTGTGAATCTGTGGGATGGGGGTAGTGATCTGTGGGATGGGAGTAGTGATCTGTGGGATGGGGGTAGTGATCTGTGGGATGGGATTGGTGATCTGTGGGATGGGGGTGGTGATCTGTGGGATGGGGGTGGTGATCTGTGAGATGGAGTTGGTGTTCTGTGGGATGGGGGTAGTGATCTGTGGGATGGGAGTAGCGATCTGTGGGATGGGGTTGGTGATCTGTGGGATGGGGTAGTGATCTGTGGGATGGGAGTAGTGATCTGTGGGATGGGGTTGGTGATCTGTGGGATGGGGTTGGTGATCTGTGGGATGGGAGTGGTGATCTGTGGGATGGGGGTGGTGACCTGTGGGATAGGAGTGGTGATCTGTGGGATGGGGTGGTAATCTGTGGGATGGGGGTGGTGATCTGTGGGGTGGGGTTGGTGATCGGTGGGATGGGAGTAGTGATCTGTGGGATGGGGATGGTGATCTGTGGGATGGGAGTAGTGATCTGTGGGATTGGGTTGGTGATCTGTGGTATAGGAGTAGTGATCTTCGGGATGGGGGTAGTGATCTGTGGGATTGGGGTAGTGATCTGTGGGATGGGGTTGGTGATCTGTGGGATGGGGGTGGTGATCTGTGGGATGGGGGTGGTGATCTGTGGGATGGGAGTGGTGATCTGTGGGATGGGGGTGGTGATCTGTGGGATGGGGGTGGTGATCTGTGGGATGGGGGTAGTGATCTGTGGGATGGGGTGATGATCTGTGGGATGGAGGTGGTGATCTGTGGGATGGGGTGATGATCTGTGGGATGGGGGTGGTGATCTGTGGGATGGGAGTAGTGATCTGTGGGATGGGGGTGGTGATCTGTGGGATGGGGTGATGATCTGTGGGATGGGAGTAGTGATCTGTGGGATGGGGGTGGTGATCTGTGGGATGGGAGTAGTGATCTGTGGGATTGGGTTGGTGATCTGTGGGATGGGAGTAGTGATCTGTGGGATTGGGTTGGTGATCTGGTGGATAGGGGTAGTGATCTGTGGGATGGGGGTGGTGTGGGATGGGGGTAGTGAGGGATGGGGGTAGTGATCTGTGGGATGGGGTGGTGATCTGTGGGATGGGGTTGGTGATCTGTGGGATGGGGTTGGTGATCTGTGGGATGGGGGTAGTGATCTGTGGGATGGGCTTTGGTGATCTGTGGGATGGGGTTGGTGATCTGTGGGATGGGGGTAGTGATCTGTGGGATGGGAGTGGTGATCTGTGGGATGGGGGTGGTGATCTGTGGGATGGGGGTGGTGATCTGTGGGATGAGGTGATGATCTGTGGGATGGAAGTAGTGATCTGTGGGATGGGAGTAGTGATCTGTGGGATGGGGGTGGTGATCTGTGGGATGGGCTTTGGTGATCTGTGGGATGGGGTTGGTGATCTGTGGGATGGGAGTGGTGATCTGTGGGATGGGGGTGGTGATCTGTGGGATGGGGGTGGTGATCTGTGGGATGAGGTGATGATCTGTGGGATGGAGGTGGTGATCTGTGGGATGGAAGTAGTGATCTGTGGGATGGGGGTGGTGATCTGTGGGATGGGGGTGGTGATCTGTGGGATGGGGTGATGATCTGTGGGATGGGAGTAGTGATCTGTGGGATGGGGGTGGTGATCTGTGGGATGGGAGTAGTGATCTGTGGGATTGGGTTGGTGATCTGTGGGATGGGAGTAGTGATCTGTGGGATTGGGTTGGTGATCTGGTGGATAGGGGTAGTGATCTGTGGGATGGGGGTGGTGTGGGATGGGGGTAGTGAGGGATGGGGGTAGTGATCTGTGGGATGGGGTGGTGATCTGTGGGATGGGGTTGGTGATCTCTGGGATGGGGTTGGTGATCTGTGGGATGGGGGTAGTGATCTGTGGGATGGGCTTTGGTGATCTGTGGGATGGGGTTGGTGATCTGTGGGATGGGGGTAGTGATCTGTGGGATGGGAGTGGTGATCTGTGGGATGGGGGTGGTGATCTGTGGGATGAGGTGATGATCTGTGGGATGGAGGTGGTGATCTGTGGGATGGAAGTAGTGATCTGTGGGATGGGAGTAGTGATCTGTGGGATGGGGGTGGTGATCTGTGGGATGGGCTTTGGTGATCTGTGGGATGGGGTTGGTGATCTGTGGGATGGGAGTGGTGATCTGTGGGATGGGGGTGGTGATCTGTGGGATGGGGGTGGTGATCTGTGGGATGGGGGTGGTGATCTGTGGGATGAGGTGATGATCTGTGGGATGGAGGTGGTGATCTGTGGGATGGAAGTAGTGATCTGTGGGATGGGGGTGGTGATCTGTGGGATGGGGGTGGTGATCTGTGGGATGGGGTGATGATCTGTGGGATGGGAGTAGTGATCTGTGGGATGGGGGTGGTGATCTGTGGGATGGGAGTAGTGATCTGTGGGATTGGGTTGGTGATTTGTGGAATAGGGGTAGTGATCTGTGGGATAGGGGTAGTGATCTGTGGGATGGGGGTGGTGTGGGATGGGGGTAGTGATCTGTGGGATAGGGGTAGTGATCTGTGGGATGGGGGTGGTGTGGGATAGGGGTAGTGATCTGTGGGATAGGGGTAGTGATCTGTGGGATGGGGGTGGTGTGGGATGGGGGTAGTGATCTGTGGGATAGGGGTAGTGATCTGTGGGATGGGGGTGGTGTGGGATAGGGGTAGTGATCTGTGGGATGGGGTAGTGATCTGTGGGATGGGGGTGGTGTGGGATGGGGGTAGTGATCTGTGGGATAGGGGTAGTGATCTGTGGGATGGGGGTGGTGTGGGATAGGGGTAGTGATCTGTGGGATGGGGTAGTGATCTGTGGGGTGGGGTTGGTGATCTGTGGGATGGGGGTGGTGATCTGTGGGATGGGGGTAGTGATCTGTGGGATGGGGGTAGTGATCTGTGGGATGGGAGTAGTGTTCTGTGGGATGGGGGTGGTGATCTGTGGGATGGGGGTAGTGATCTGTGGGATGGGGGTAGTGATATATGGGATGGGGTGATGATCTGTGGGATGGGAGTAGTGATCTGTGGGATGGGGTTGGTGATCTGTGGGATGGGGGTAGTGATCTGTGGGATGGGGGTGGTGATCTGTGGGATGGGGGTAGTGATCTGTGGGATAGGGGTAGTGATCTGTGGGATGGGGGTGGTGTGGGATAGGGGTAGTGATCTGTGGGATAGGGGTAGTGATCTGTGAGATGGGGGTGGTGTGGGATGGGGGTAGTGATATATGGGATGGGGGTAGTGATCTGTGGGATGGGGGTGGTGATCTGTGGGATGGGGTTGGTGATCTGTGGGATGGGGGTGGTGATCTGTGGGATGGGGGTAGTGATCTGTGGGATGGGGTGGTGATCTGTGGGATGGGGTTGGTGATCTGTGGGATGGGGTTGGTGATCTGTGGGATGGGCTTTGGTGATCTGTGGGATGGGGTTGGTGATCTGTGGGATGGGGGTAGTGATCTGTGGGATGGGAGTAGTGTTCTGTGGGATGGGGGCGGTGATCTGTGGGATGGGGGTAGTGATCTGTGGGATGGGGGTAGTGATCTGTGGGATGGGGTGGTGATCTGTGGGATGGGGTGGTGATCTGTGGGATGGGGTTGGTGATCTGTGGGATGGGCTTTGGTGATCTGTGGGATGGGGTTGGTGATCTGTGGGATGGGGGTGGTGATCTGTGGGATGGGAGTAGTGTTCTGTGGGATGGGGGCGGTGATTTGTGGGATGGGAGTAGTGTTCTGTGGGATAGGGGTAGTGATCTGTGGGATGGGGGTGGTGTGGGATGGGGGTAGTGATCTGTGGGATAGGGGTAGTGATCTGTGGGATGGGGGTGGTGTGGGATAGGGGTAGTGATCTGTGGGATAGGGGTAGTGATCTGTGGGATGGGGGTGGTGTGGGATGGGGGTAGTGATCTGTGGGATAGGGGTAGTGATCTGTGGGATGGGGGTGGTGTGGGATAGGGGTAGTGATCTGTGGGATGGGGTAGTGATCTGTGGGATGGGGGTGGTGTGGGATGGGGGTAGTGATCTGTGGGATAGGGGTAGTGATCTGTGGGATGGGGGTGGTGTGGGATAGGGGTAGTGATCTGTGGGATGGGGTAGTGATCTGTGGGGTGGGGTTGGTGATCTGTGGGATGGGGGTGGTGATCTGTGGGATGGGGGTAGTGATCTGTGGGATGGGGGTAGTGATCTGTGGGATGGGAGTAGTGTTCTGTGGGATGGGGGTGGTGATCTGTGGGATGGGGGTAGTGATCTGTGGGATGGGGGTAGTGATATATGGGATGGGGTGATGATCTGTGGGATGGGAGTAGTGATCTGTGGGATGGGGTTGGTGATCTGTGGGATGGGGGTAGTGATCTGTGGGATGGGGGTGGTGATCTGTGGGATGGGGGTAGTGATCTGTGGGATAGGGGTAGTGATCTGTGGGATGGGGGTGGTGTGGGATAGGGGTAGTGATCTGTGGGATAGGGGTAGTGATCTGTGAGATGGGGGTGGTGTGGGATGGGGGTAGTGATATATGGGATGGGGGTAGTGATCTGTGGGATGGGGGTGGTGATCTGTGGGATGGGGTTGGTGATCTGTGGGATGGGGGTGGTGATCTGTGGGATGGGGGTAGTGATCTGTGGGATGGGGTGGTGATCTGTGGGATGGGGTTGGTGATCTGTGGGATGGGGTTGGTGATCTGTGGGATGGGCTTTGGTGATCCGTGGGATGGGGTTGGTGATCTGTGGGATGGGGGTAGTGATCTGTGGGATGGGAGTAGTGTTCTGTGGGATGGGGGGCGGTGATCTGTGGGATGGGGTAGTGATCTGTGGGATGGGGGTAGTGATCTGTGGGATGGGGTGGTGATCTGTGGGATGGGGTGGTGATCTGTGGGATGGGGTTGGTGATCTGTGGGATGGGCTTTGGTGATCTGTGGGATGGGGTTGGTGATCTGTGGGATGGGGGTGGTGATCTGTGGGATGGGAGTAGTGTTCTGTGGGATGGGGGCGGTGATTTGTGGGATGGGAGTAGTGTTCTGTGGGATCAGAGGACAGAGGGAGGGATGGGGGTGGTGCCTCATACTTGCCAACTATCCCAGTTTAAATTCCCCTGTATTCCCTGTACAGGTGACTCACCTGCAGACCCTGTGTTTACATGTAAATAACCGGCATTCATATGTAAATAGCGGCGGCATTACTAAGTAAATAGCTGAGGCCAGCAGCATTGATATGTAAATAAAGGCAGCATTCATATGTATATCATGCTCTCCTGCAGTGAGGAGATGATGTGCTGTAACCTCTATCAACCAATCAGTGAGCAGTATTACTGTACAGTAATCTCTAGCAACCAATTAACAAGCAGAAATAATTTGCTGTAACCTCTAGCAACTAATTAGTGAGCCGTAATGTGTGCTGTAACCTCTAGCAACCAGTCATTAAGCAGTATTCATATGCTGTAACCGCTGGCAACCAATCGCAATTGCTGCCTGATCTGATACAGTAAACTGATTTTAAGGCTAGGTGCTACTTATTGTATGTCTCAGAGCAGGTGGAGAGTGAAAATGCATGGGGGGGGGAGCCCAAGAAAATGTTTGCCCAGGGTCCAATCAATATTAAAGACGGCCCTGGTGCATATGCATACTGGGGTATACTTGGTTTAATATCCAGCTACCAAAAGGAGATCTACAGCCTTCCATTTAGTTCAGAGGGGAATATGTTGGTGCTACTCCATTAGAAGATGGTTGGTTTATTCTATGAAGACGGCCTTTTTTCTACACACATGTATAACCCATACACTGATGGGAAGGGTCAGTTTGTTTGGGTGTTGGTGACGGTGTTTTCATCTCTCTTCTGTGTCTCCTTTCATTATGGATCTCGCTGATTAGAGTATTATTTCTTCCTGACGGAGAGGACTTTTGTTTGACCACATTTATTTTGGTTCTTATTGGGACATTTTTACATTAATATTTTTTAGCACTGCACCTTTCCTATTGATATCTGTGGGATGGGGGTAGTGATCTGTTGCGGTAGTCATGGCGGGAAATGATGGAGCGCCGGGATTGGTTCAGTTCGGGATGGAGTGGAGGGGAGATGTCTGTTGGGTGTTGTGGTAGTCACGGTGGAAAATGATGGAGCGCTGGGATTGGTTCAGTTGGGGATGGAGTGGAGGGGATATGTCGGTTGGGTGTTGCGGTAGTCACAGCGGGAAATGATGGAGTGATGGGATTGGTCCAGTTGGGGATGGAGTGGAGGGGAGATGTCGGTTGGGTGTTGAGATAGTCACAGAGGGAAATGATGGAGCGATGGGATTGGTCCAGTTGGGGATGAAGCGGAGGGGAGATGTTGGTTGGGTGTTGTGGTAGTCAATGATGGAGCGATGGGATTGGTCCAGTTGGGGATGAAGCGGAGGGGAGATGTCAGTTGGGTGTTGTGGTAGTCAATGATGGAGCGATGGGATTGGTCCAGTTGGGGATGAAGCGGAGGGGAGATGTCGGTTGGGTGTTGTGGTAGTCAATGATGGAGCGATGGGATTGGTCCAGTTGAGGATGGAGCGGAGGGGAGATGTCGGTTGGGTGTTCCGGTAGTCACATCGGGAAATGATGGAGCGATAGGATTGGTCCAGTTGGAGATGGAGTGGAGGGGAGATGTCGGTTGGATGTTGCGGTAGTCACAGCGGGAAATGATGGAGTGATGGGATTGGTCCAGTTGGGGATGGAGTGGAGGGGAGATGTTGGTTGGGTGTTGCGGTAGTCACAGCGGGAAATGATGGAGCGATGGGATTGGTCCAGTTGGGGATGGAGCGGAGGGGAGATGTCGGTTGGGTGTTGCGGTAGTCACAGCGGGAAATGATGGAGCGATGGGATTGGTCCAGTTGGGGATGGAGTGGAGCGGAGATGTCGGTTGGGTGTTGCGGTAGTCACAGCGGGAAATTATGTTGCGATGGGATTGGTTCAGTTGGAGATGGAGCGGAGGGGAGATGTCGGTTGGGTGTTGAGATAGTCACAGAGGGAAATGATTGAGTGATGGGATTGGTCCAGTTGGGGATGGAGCGAAGGGGAGATGTCGGTTGGGTGTTGCGGTAGTCACAGAGGGAAATGATGGAGCGATGGGATTGGTCCAGTTGGGGGTGGAGTGGAGCGGAGATGTCGGTTGGGTGTTGCGGTAGTCACAGAGGGAAATGATTGAGTGATGGGATTGGTCCAGTTGGGGGTGGAGTGGAGCGGAGATGTCGGTTGGGTGTTGCGGTAGTCACAGAGGGAAATGATGGAGCGATGGGATTGGTGCAGTTGGGGATGAAGCGGAGGGGAGATGTTGGTTGGGTGTTGTGGTAGTCAATGATGGAGCGATGGGATTGGTCCAGTTGGGGATGAAGCGGAGGGGAGATGTTGGTTGGGTGTTGTGGTAGTCAATGATGGAGCGATGGGATTGGTCCAGTTGGGGATGAAGCGGAGGGGAGATGTCGGTTGGGTGTTGTGGTAGTCAATGATGGAGCGATGGGATTGGTCCTGTTGAGGATGGAGCGGAGGGGAGATGTCAGTTGGGTGTTGCGGTAGTCACAGCGGGAAATGATCGAGCGATGGGATTGGTCCAGTTGGGGATGAAGCGGAGGGGAGATGTCGGTTGGGTGTTGTGGTAGTCGATGATGGAGCGATGGGATTGGTCCAGTTGAGGATGGAGCGGAGGGGAGATGTCGGTTGGGTGTTCCGGTAGTCACATCGGGAAATGATGGAGCGATAGGATTGGTCCAGTTGGAGATGGAGTGGAGGGGAGATGTCGGTTGGGTGTTGCGGTAGTCACAGTGGGAAATGAAGGAGCGATGGGATTGGTCCAGTTGGGGATGGAGCGGAGGGGAGATGTCGGTTGGGTGTTGCGGTAGTCACAGCGGGAAATGATGGAGTGATGGGATTGGTCCAGTTGGGGATGGAGTGGAGGGGAGATGTTGGTTGGGTGTTGCGGTAGTCACAGCGGGAAATGATGGAGCGATGGGATTGGTCCAGTTGGGGATGGAGTGGAGCGGAGATGTCGGTTGGGTGTTGCGGTAGTCACAGCGGGAAATGATGTTGCAATGGGATTGGTTCAGTTGGGGATGGATCGGAGGGGAGATGTCGGTTGGGTGTTGCGATAGTCACAGAGGGAAATGATTGAGTGATGGGATTGGTCCAGTTGGGGATGGAGTGGAGCGGAGATGTCAGTTGGGTGTTGCGGTAGTCACAGTGGGAAATGATGGAGCGATGGGATTGGTCCAGTTGGGGATGAAGCGGAGGGAGATGTCGGTTGGGTGTTGTGGTAGTCAATGATGGAGCGATGGGATTGGTCCAGTTGGGGATGAAGCGGAGGGAGATGTCGGTTGGGTGTTGTGGTAGTCAATGATGGAGCGATGGGATTGGTCCAGTTGAGGATGGAGCGGAGGGGAGATGTCAGTTGGGTGTTGCGGTAGTCACAGCGGGAAATGATGGAGCGATGGGATTGGTCCAGTTGAGGATGGAGCGGAGGGGAGATGTCGGTTGGGTGTTCCGGTAGTCACAGCGGGAAATGATGGAGCGATGGGATTGGTCCAGTTGAGGATGGAGTGGAGGGGAGATGTCGGTTGGGTGTTCCGGTAGTCACAGCGGGAAATGATGGAGCGATAGGATTGGTCCAGTTGGGGATGGAGCGGAGGGAGATGTCAGTTGGGTGTTCCGGTAGTCACATCAGGAAATGATGGAGCGATAGGATTGGTCCAGTTGGGGATGGAGCGGAGGGGAGGTGTCGGTTGGGTGTTCTGGTAGTCACAGTGGGAAATGATGGAGCGATGGGATTAGTCTAGTTGAGGATGGAGCGGAGGGGAGATGTCGGTTGGGTGTTGTGGTAGTCAATGATGGAGCGATGGGATTGGTCCAGTTGAGGATGGAGCGGAGGGGAGATGTCGGTTGGGTGTTCCGGTAGTCACATCGGGAAATGATGGAGCGATGGGATTGGTCCAGTTGGGGATGGAGCGGAGGGGAGATGTCGGTTGGGTGTTGTGGTAGTCAATGATGGAGCGATGGGATTGGTCCAGTTGAGGATGGAGCGGAGGGGAGATGTCGGTTGGGTGTTCCGGTAGTCACAGCGGGAAATGATGGAGCGATGGGATTGGTCCAGTTGGGGATGGAGCGGAGGGGAGATGTCAGTTGGGTGTTCCGGTAGTCACATCAGGAAATGATGGAGCGATAGGATTGGTCCAGTTGGGGATGGAGCGGAGGGGAGGTGTCGGTTGGGTGTTCCGGTAGTCACAGTGGGAAATGATGGAGCGATGGGATTGGTCCAGTTGGGGATGGAGTGGAGGGGAGATGTCGGTTGGGTGTTGTGGTAGTCAATGATGGAGCGATGGGATTGGTCCAGTTGGGGATGGAGTGGAGGGGAGATGTCGGTTGGGTGTTGTGGTAGTCAATGATGGAGCGATGGGATTGGTCCAGTTGGGGATGGAGTGGAGGGGAGATGTCGGTTGGGTGTTGCGGTAGTCACATCGGGAAATGATGGAGCGATAGGATTGGTCCAGTTAGGGATGGAGTGGAGCCGAGATGTCGGTTGGGTGTTGTGGTAGTCAATGATGGAGCGATGGGATTGGTCCAGTTGGGGATGGAGCGGAGGGGAGATGTCAGTTGGGTGTTGCGGTAGTCACAGCGGGAAATGAAGGAGCGATGGGATTGGTCCAGTTGGGGATGGAGCGGAGGGGAGATGTCGGTTGGGTGTTGCGGTAGTCACAGCGGGAAATGATGGAGCGATGGGATTGGTCCAGTTGGGGATGGAGTGGAGCGGAGATGTCGGTTGGGTGTTGCGGTAGTCACAGCGGGAAATTATGTTGCGATGGGATTGGTTCAGTTGGGGATGGAGCGGAGGGGAGATGTCGGTTGGGTGTTGAGATAGTCACAGAGGGAAATGATTGAGTGATGGGATTGGTCCAGTTGGGGATGAAGCGGAGGGGAGATGTTGGTTGGGTGTTGTGTTAGTCAATGATGGAGCGATGGGATTGGTCCAGTTGGGGATGAAGCGGAGGGGAGATGTCAGTTGGGTGTTGTGGTAGTCAATGATGGAGCGATGGGATTGGTCCAGTTGGGGATGAAGCGGAGGGGAGATGTCGGTTGGGTGTTGTGGTAGTCAGTGATGGAGCGATGGGATTGGTCCAGTTGGGGATGAAGCGGAGGGGAGATGTCAGTTGGGTGTTGTGGTAGTCAATGATGGAGCGATGGGATTGGTCCAGTTGGGGATGAAGCGGAGGGGAGATGTCGGTTGGGTGTTGTGGTAGTCAGTGATGGAGCGATGGGATTGGTCCAGTTGGGGATGAAGCGGAGGGGAGATGTCAGTTGGGTGTTGTGGTAGTCAATGATGGAGTGATGGGATTGGTCCAGTTGGGGGTGGAGTGGAGCGGAGATGTCGGTTGGGTGTTGCGGTAGTCACAGAGGGAAAAGATGGAGCGATGGGATTGGTCCAGTTGGGGATGAAGCGGAGGGGAGATGTCAGTTGGGTGTTGTTGTAGTCAATGATGGAGCGATGGGATTGGTCCAGTTGGGGATGAAGCGGAGGGGAGATGTCGGTTGGGTGTTGTGGTAGTCAATGATGGAGCGATGGGATTGGTCCAGTTGGGGATGAAGCGGAGGGGAGATGTCGGTTGGGTGTTGTGGTAGTCAGTGATGGAGCGATGGGATTGGTCCAGTTGGGGATGGAGCGGAGGGGAGATGTCAGTTGGGTGTTGCGGTAGTCATAGCGGGAAATGATGGAGCGATGGGATTGGTCTAGTTGGGGAATGAGTGGAGGGGAGATGTCGGTTGGGTGTTGTGGTAGTCAATGATGGAGCGATGGGATTGGTCCAGTTGGGGATGGAGTGGAGGGGAGATGTCGGTTGGGTGTTCCGGTAGTCATAGCGGGAAATGATGGAGCGCCGGAGACGTGTCGGTGGTATGGAGGGATGAAGGCCATTCTCCGGCCTCCATGTCTCACCGCGGGGCGTTCTGAATGGTGAAGATTTTCTTATCTCTCCGCAGACACCACATGAGTCTGAATGAGGTGAGATTACATGTGTTATCATTTCATCGCCCCCCCTCCCCCGCCTGCCCCAGACTCTTCATCCTCCTCTCCGCATCTCCCTGGTGGTGAAGAGTTTACTGAGAGACAAGAGAGCAGACGCTTCATTTCCTGAGGGGATTAATGTCCGTACACAGAGAGGAGGAGACCCCTCACCCCGAGGATTTCACAGATTAAAGAAGCATTTAAACCCGGCTCACATCACTAATCCTGACACTTTCCTCCGCCGCGCCGCAAACAATCCCTCCGCCGCTCCCTCCATCCAGCAAACATAATAAAACCCACTCTAAACTTTACCCAGGATTTTCCCCTCCGCCATTCACCAACCAGCGCCGAGAATCCAATCTCGGAATGTCGGCGTGTACACAGGGGACACAAAGAGAGAAAACAGGGGAGGATATTACAGGGCGCTCCGTATTAATATCCCATAATACTCAAAGACAAACTGTATCCACCTGACTCTTCCTAGAACAACACAAAGCCGCCAGCAGGTGCGACGGGCGCAAAACGCACGATGAGGCTTTGTGTTCATTTCTACGGAAATCACTTCTGACCCCAACAGAAAATGTCAGAACCGAATTCATTACATAGAAAGGAAACCCGAAAAATCCTCCAAATCCACCGAGAAAACGAGATCCGAGGATCCGAAAAATGATACAAAGTATAAACGTATCCAAAGTCATATTATACATTTATATATCTCTGACATATACCGCAGTGTGCCAGAGGAGCTTACACTCTAATGTCCCCTCCCCCCACAGTCACATCAGTCTCTATACAGAGGAGCTTACACTCTAATGTCCCCTCCCCCACAGTCACATCAGTCTCTATACAGAGGAGCTTACACTCTAATGTCCCCTCCCCCCACAGTCACATCAGTCTCTATACAGAGGAGCTTACACTCTAATGTCCCCTCCCCCACAGTCACATCAGTCTCTATACAGAGGAGCTTACACTCTAATGTCCCCTCCCCCCACAGTCACATCAGTCTCTGTACAGAGGAGCTTACACTCTAATGTCCCCTCCCCCACAGTCACATCAGTCTCTATACAGAGGAGCTTACACTCTAATGTCCCCCCCCCACAGTCACATCAGTCTCTATACAGAGGAGCTTACACTCTAATGTCCCCTCCCCCCACAGTCACATCAGTCTCTGTACAGAGGAGCTTACACTCTAATGTCCCCTCCCCCCACAGTCACATCAGTCTCTGTACAGAGGAGCTTACACTCTAATGTCCCCTCCCCCACAGTCACATCAGTCTCTGTACAGAGGAGCTTACACTCTAATGTCCCCTCCCCCCACAGTCACATCAGTCTCTATACAGAGGAGCTTACACTCTAATGTCCCCTCCCCCACAGTCACATCAGTCTCTATACAGAGGAGCTTACACTCTAATGTCCCCTCCCCCACAGTCACATCAGTCTCTATACAGAGGAGCTTACACTCTAATGTCCCCTCCCCCCACAGTCACATCAGTCTCTATACAGAGGAGCTTACACTCTAATGTCCCCTCCCCCCACACAGTCACATCAGTCTCTATACAGAGGAGCTTACACTCTAATGTCCCCTCCCCCACAGTCACATCAGTCTCTATACAGAGGAGCTTACACTCTAATGTCCCCTCCCCCACAGTCACATCAGTCTCTATACAGAGGAGCTTACACTCTAATGTCCCCTCCCCCCACACATCAGTCTCTATACAGAGGAGCTTACACTCTAATGTCCCCTCCCCCCACAGTCACATCAGTCTCTATACAGAGGAGCTTACACTCTAATGTCCCCTCCCCCCACAGTCACATCAGTCTCTGTACAGAGGAGCTTACACTCTAATGTCCCCTCCCCCACAGTCACATCAGTCTCTATACAGAGGAGCTTACACTCTAATGTCCCCTCCCCCCACAGTCACATCAGTCTCTATACAGAGGAGCTTACACTCTAATGTCCCCTCCCCCACAGTCACATCAGTCTCTATACAGAGGAGCTTACACTCTAATGTCCCCTCCCCCACAGTCACATCAGTCTCTATACAGAGGAGCTTACACTCTAATGTCCCCTCCCCCCACAGTCACATCAGTCTCTGTACAGAGGAGCTTACACTCTAATGTCCCCTCCCCCCACAGTCACATCAGTCTCTATACAGAGGAGCTTACACTCTAATGTCCCCTCCCCCCACACATCAGTCTCTGTACAGAGGAGCTTACACTCTAATGTCCCCTCCCCCACAGTCACATCAGTCTCTATACAGAGGAGCTTACACTCTAATGTCCCCTCCCCAACAGTCACATCAGTCTCTATACAGAGGAGCTTACACTCTAATGTCCCCTCCCCCACAGTCACATCAGTCTCTATACAGAGGAGCTTACACTCTAATGTCCCCTCCCCCACAGTCACATCAGTCTCTGTACAGAGGAGCTTACACTCTAATGTCCCCTCCCCCCACAGTCACATCAGTCTCTATACAGAGGAGCTTACACTCTAATGTCCCCTCCCCCCACAGTCACATCAGTCTCTGTACAGAGGAGCTTACACTCTAATGTCCCCTCCCCCACAGTCACATCAGTCTCTATACAGAGGAGCTTACACTCTAATGTCCCCTCCCCCCACAGTCACATCAGTCTCTATACAGAGGAGCTTACACTCTAATGTCCCCTCCCCCACAGTCACATCAGTCTCTATACAGAGGAGCTTACACTCTAATGTCCCCTCCCCCCACAGTCACATCAGTCTCTGTACAGAGGAGCTTACACTCTAATGTCCCCTCCCCCCACAGTCACATCAGTCTCTATACAGAGGAGCTTACACTCTAATGTCCCCTCCCCCACAGTCACATCAGTCTCTATACAGAGGAGCTTACACTCTAATGTCCCCTCCCCCACAGTCACATCAGTCTCTGTACAGAGGAGCTTACACTCTAATGTCCCCTCCCCCACAGTCACATCAGTCTCTATACAGAGGAGCTTACACTCTAATGTCCCCTCCCCCCACAGTCACATCAGTCTCTGTACAGAGGAGCTTACACTCTAATGTCCCCTCCCCCACAGTCACATCAGTCTCTATACAGAGGAGCTTACACTCTAATGTCCCCTCCCCCACAGTCACATCAGTCTCTGTACAGAGGAGCTTACACTCTAATGTCCCCTCCCCCACAGTCACATCAGTCTCTATACAGAGGAGCTTACACTCTAATGTCCCCTCCCCCCACAGTCACATCAGTCTCTATACAGAGAAGCTTACACTCTAATGTCCCCTCCCCCACAGTCACATCAGTCTCTATACAGAGGAGCTTACACTCTAATGTCCCCTCCCCCCACAGTCACATCAGTCTCTATACAGAGGAGCTTACACTCTAATGTCCCCTCCCCCCACACATCAGTCTCTGTACAGAGGAGCTTACACTCTAATGTCCCCTCCCCCCACAGTCACATCAGTCTCTATACAGAGGAGCTTACACTCTAATGTCCCCTCCCCCACAGTCACATCAGTCTCTATACAGAGGAGCTTACACTCTAATGTCCCCTCCCCCCACAGTCACATCAGTCTCTGTACAGAGGAGCTTACACTCTAATGTCCCCTCCCCCACAGTCACATCAGTCTCTATACAGAGGAGCTTACACTCTAATGTCCCCTCCCCCCCCACAGTCACATCAGTCTCTATACAGAGGAGCTTACACTCTAATGTCCCCTCCCCCACAGTCACATCAGTCTCTATACAGAGGAGCTTACACTCTAATGTCCCCTCCCCCCACAGTCACATCAGTCTCTATACAGAGGAGCTTACACTCTAATGTCCCCTCCCCCACAGTCACATCAGTCTCTATACAGAGGAGCTTACACTCTAATGTCCCCTCCCCCCACAGTCACATCAGTCTCTGTACAGAGGAGCTTACACTCTAATGTCCCCTCCCCCACAGTCACATCAGTCTCTATACAGAGGAGCTTACACTCTAATGTCCCCTCCCCCCACAGTCACATCAGTCTCTGTACAGAGGAGCTTACACTCTAATGTCCCCTCCCCCCCCACAGTCACATCAGTCTCTATACAGAGGAGCTTACACTCTAATGTCCCCTCCCCCACAGTCACATCAGTCTCTATACAGAGGAGCTTACACTCTAATGTCCCCTCCCCCCACAGTCACATCAGTCTCTGTACAGAGGAGCTTACACTCTAATGTCCCCTCCCCCCACAGTCACATCAGTCTCTGTACAGAGGAGCTTACACTCTAATGTCCCCTCCCCCCACAGTCACACACTATTATTATTATACATTTATATATCTCTGACATATACTGCAGTGATGTACAGAGGAGCTTACACTCAGTGTTTTGAGGGTGAAGTAATAATAATAGGCACAGATTGGACGGCGTGTGTGTGATTATATCGCATACAGCGGCTGTCATGTTGTACACAGACCTAGTGTTGATAGCGGCGTTCTGCGTCTCGTCGGGTCAGGTGACCGGCGTTGTCGGCGTTGCAGTTTGTGGGAATATGACAGGTAAAGCGATGTGATTGGTGGACAGATTTGTGATACTCGCAGTAATAAAAGCGGCAGAATTATGTAGAGATTGGAGTTGCAGCCAATGAAATGCGCCGTGACGAATCTGCGAGAGACGATAGATAAATCCCGATGACAGCGCTCCTCGCTCCGACATACTCCGCCATATTATCTATTCAGAGAATAAATCTCTACTACTCCCAACCTGCCGACAGGAATACAAATCCATCCACCCCCCCAGGGTCTTACCACCTGGGTTTAAAGGGGGATTCTACTCAAAGGGGGTGCAGACACAATGACCTGGGGGAGGGGCAGTTTTCTACGGCTCATTCATATTAACATCATACATAATACATGTGATGGAATTATCTTATGCGGGGGTGGGGCTGGTAAGCCCCTCTCTGATAGTGAAGTTCAGGTGACAGGTTCTCTTTAGGGAGACATCGGGGTCTATTACAGCTCCGCATTCTGACTGAGTACACGCCGCATCCAATCAGCTTCTTCCCACCAGAGATAGACAGCTCTGAACTCAGAAGTGATCATAGCTGAGCGCTTCCAGGTTCATACTACTCCGGGGAGGTGATAGCCGATCTCCCGCTGACACCCCCATCACCCAAATCCTGGGGTACTGACACCCCATCACCCAAATCCTGGGATACTGACACCCCATCACCCAAATCCTGGGGTACTGACACCCCATCACCCAAATCCTGGGATACTGACACCCCCATCACCCAAATCCTGGAATACTGACACCCCCATCACCCAAATCCCGTGATACTGACACCCCATCATCCAAATCCTGGAATACTGACACCCCCATCACCCAAATCCTGGAATACTGACACCCCCATCACCCAAATCCTGGGATACTGACACCCCATCACCCAAATCCTGGAATACTGACACCCCCATCACCCAAATCCTGGAATACTGACACCCCCATCACCCAAATCCTGGGATACTGACACCCCCATCACCCAAATCCTGGAATACTGACACCCCCATCACCCAAATCCTGGGGTACTGACACCCCCATCACCCAAATCCTGGAATACTGACACCCCCATCACCCAAATCCTGGGGTACTGACACCCCCATCACCCAAATCCTGCAATACTGACACCCCCATCACCCAAATCCTGGGGTACTGACACCCCCATCATCCAAATCCTGGGGTACTGACACCCCCATCACCCAAATCCTGGGGTACTGACACCCCCATCATCCAAATCCTGGAATACTGACACCCCCATCACCCAAATCCTGGAATACTGACACCCCCATCACCCAAATCCTGGGATACTGACACCCCCATCACCCAAATCCTGCAATACTGACACCCCCATCACCCAAATCCTGGGGTACTGACACCCCCATCATCCAAATCCTGGGGTACTGACACCCCCATCACCCAAATCCTGGGGTACTGACACCCCCATCATCCAAATCCTGGAATACTGACACCCCCATCACCCAAATCCTGGAATACTGACACCCCCATCACCCAAATCCTGGGGTACTGACACCCCCATCATCCAAATCCTGGGGTACTGACACCCCCATCATCCAAATCCTGGGGTACTGACACCCCCATCACCCAAATCCTGCAATACTGACACCCCCATCACCCAAATCCTGCAATACTGACACCCCCATCATCCAAATCCTGGGGTACTGACACCCCCATCACCCAAATCCTGGAATACTGACACCCCCATCATCCAAATCCTGGGGTACTGACACCCCCATCATCCAAATCCTGGGGTACTGACACCCCCATCATCCAAATCCTGGGGTCCTGACACCCCCATCATCCAAATCCTGGGATACTGACACCCCCATCATCCAAATCCTGGGATACTGACACCCCCATCACCCAAATCCTGGGGTACTGACACCCCCATCATCCAAATCCTGGAATACTGACACCCCCATCACCCAAATCCTGGGATACTGACACCCCCCTCACCCAAATCCTGGGATACTGACACCCCCATCACCCAAATCCTGGAATACTGACACCCCCATCACCCAAATCCTGGGATACTGACACCCCCCTCACCCAAATCCTGGAATACTGACACCCCCCCTCACCCAAATCCTGGAATACTGACACCCCCATCACCCAAATCCTGGGGTACTGACACCCCCATCACCCAAATCCTGGGATACTGACACCCCCATCACCCAAATCCTGGAATACTGACACCCCCATCACCCAAATCCTGGGGTACTGACACCCCCATCACCCAAATCCTGGGATACTGACACCCCCCTCACCCAAATCCTGGAATACTGACACCCCCCTCACCCAAATCCTGGAATACTGACACCCCCATCATCCAAATCCTGGAATACTGACACCCCCCTCACCCAAATCCTGGAATACTGACACCCCATCACCCAAATCCTGGGATACTGACACCCCCATCACCCAAATCCTGGAATACTGACACCCCCATCACCCAAATCCTGGGATACTGACACCCCCATCACCCAAATCCTGGAATACTGACACCCGCATCACCCAAATCCTGGAATACTGACACCCCCATCACCCAAATCCTGGAATACTGACACCCCCATCACCCAAATCCTGGGGTACTGACACCCCCATCACCCAAATCCTGGGGTACTGACACCCCCATCACCCAAATCCTGGGGTACTGACACCCCCATCATCCAAATCCTGGGGTACTGACACCCCCCTCACCCAAATCCTGGAATACTGACACCCCCATCATCCAAATCCTGGGGTACTGACACCCCCATCACCCAAATCCTGGGATACTGACACCCCCATCACCCAAATCCTGGGATACTGACACCCCCATCACCCAAATCCTGGAATACTGACACCCCCATCATCCAAATCCTGGAAAACTGACACCCCCATCATCCAAATCCTGGGGTACTGACACCCCCCCTCACCCAAATCCTGGAATACTGACACCCCCCTCACCCAAATCCTGGAATACTGACACCTCCATCACCCAAATCCTGGGATACTGACACCCCCATCACCCAAATCCTGGGATACTGACACCCCCATCACCCAAATCCTGGGATACTGACACCCGCATCACCCAAATCCTGGAATACTGACACCCCCATCACCCAAATCCTGGAAAACTGACACCCCCATCACCCAAATCCTGGAATACTGACACCCCCATCACCCAAATCCTGGAATACTGACACCCCCATCACCCTAATCCTGCAATACTGACACCCCCATCACCCAAATCCTGGAATACTGACACCCCCATCATCCAAATCCTGGGGTACTGACACCCCCATCATCCAAATCCTGGAATACTGACACCCCATCACCCAAATCCTGGAATACTGACACCCCCATCACCCAAATCCTGGAATACTGACACCCCCATCACCCAAATCCTGGAATACTGACACCCCCATGATCCAAATCCTGGAATACTGACACCCCCATCACCCAAATCCTGGAATACTGACACCCCCATCACCCAAATCCTGGAATACTGACACCCCCATCACCCCCATCACCCAAATCCTGGAATACTGACACCCCATCATCCAAATCCTGCAATACTGACACCCCCATCACCCAAATCCTGCAATACTGACACCCCCATCGCCCAAATCCTGGGATACTGACACCCCCATCACCCAAATCCTGGGGTACTGACACCCCCATCACCCAAATCCTGGGGTACTGACACCCCCCTCACCCAAATCCTGGAATACTGACACCCCCATCATCCAAATCCTGGGGTACTGACACCCCCATCATCCAAATCCTGGGGTACTGACACCCCCATCATCCAAATCCTGGGATACTGACACCCCCATCACCCAAATCCTGGGGTACTGACACCCCCATCATCCAAATCCTGGAATACTGACACCCCCATCACCCAAATCCTGGAATACTGACACCCCATCACCCAAATCCTGGAATACTGACACCCCCATCACCCAAATCCTGGGATACTGACACCCCCATCACCCAAATCCTGGGATACTGACACCCCCATCACCCAAATCCTGGGATACTGACACCCCCATCACCCAAATCCTGGGATACTGACACCCCCATCACCCAAATCCTGGAATACTGACACCCCCATCACCCAAATCCTGGGATACTGACACCCCCATCACCCAAATCCTGGGATACTGACACCCCCATCACCCAAATCCTGGAATACTGACACCCCCATCATCCAAATCCTGGGGTACTGACACCCCCATCACCCAAATCCTGGGATACTGACACCCCCATCACCCAAATCCTGGGATACTGACACCCCCATCACCCAAATCCTGGAATACTGACACCCCATCACCCAAATCCTGGGATACTGACACCCCCATCACCCAAATCCTGTGATACTGACACCCCCATCATCCAAATCCTGGAATACTGACACCCCCATCATCCAAATCCTGGGATACTGACACCCCCATCACCCAAATCCTGGAATACTGACACCCCCATCACTCAAATCCTGGGATACTGACACCCCCATCACCCAAATCCTGGAATACTGACACCCCATCACCCAAATCCTGGGATACTGACACCCCCATCACCCAAATCCTGTGATACTGACACCCCCATCACCCAAATCCTGGAATACTGACACCCCCATCACCCAAATCCTGGGATACTGACACCCCCATCACCCAAATCCTGGAATACTGACACCTCCATCACCCAAATCCTGGAATACTGACACCCCCATCATCCAAATCCTGGAATACTGACACCCCATCACCCAAATCCCGGGATACTGACACCTCCATCACCCAAATCCTGGGATACTGACACCCCCATCACCCAAATCCTGGGGTACTGACACCCCCATCACCCAAATCCTGGGATACTGACACCCCCATCACCCAAATCCTGGAATACTGACACCCCCTTCACCCAAATCCTGGGATACTGACACCCCCATCACCCAAATCCTGGGATACTGACACCCCCATCACCCAAATCCTGGAAAACTGACACCCCCATCACCCAAATCCTGGAATACTGACACCCCCATCACCCAAATCCTGGGGTACTGACACCCCCATCACCCTAATCCTGGGATACTGACACCCCCATCACCCAAATCCTGGGATACTGACACCCCCATCACCCAAATCCTGGAAAACTGACACCCCCATCACCCAAATCCTGGAAAACTGACACCCCCATCACCCAAATCCTGGGATACTGACACCCCCATCACCCAAATCCTGGAATACTGACACCTCCATCACCCAAATCCTGGAATACTGACACCCCATCACCCAAACCTGGGATACTGACACCCCCATCACCCAAATCCTGGAATACTGACACCCCATCACCCAAATCCTGGAATACTGACACCCCATCACCCAAATCCTGGAATACTGACACCCCCATCACCCAAATCCTGGAATACTGACACCCCCATCACCCAAATCCTGGGATACCGACACCCCCATCATCCAAATCCTGGGGTACTGACACCCCCATCACCCAAATCCTGGGATACTGACACCCCCATCACCCAAATCCTGGGATACTGACACCCCCATCGCCCAAATCCTGGGATACTGACACCCCCATCATCCAAATCCTGGGATACTGACACCCCATCATCCAAATCCTGGAATACTGACACCCCCATCATCCAAATCCTGGAATACTGACACCCCCATCACCCAAATCCTGGGATACTGACACCCCATCACCCAAATCCTGGGATACTGACACCCCCATCATCCAAATCCTGGAATACTGACACCCCCATCATCCAAATCCTGGAATACTGACACCCCCATCATCCAAATCCTGGAATACTGACACCCCCATCACCCAAATCCTGGAATACTGACACCCCCATCATCCAAATCCTGGGGTACTGACACCCCCATCACCCAAATCCTGGAATACTGACACCCCCATCATCCAAATCCTGGAATACTGACACCCCCATCACCCAAATCCTGGAATACTGACACCCCCATCACCCAAATCCTGGAATACTGACACCCCCATCACCCAAATCCTGGAATACTGACACCCCCATCACCCAAATCCTGGAATACTGACACCCCCATCACCCAAATCCTGGAATACTGACACCCCCATCATCCAAATCCTGGAATACTGACACCCCCATCACCCAAATCCTGGGATACTGACACCCCCATCATCCAAATCCTGGAATACTGACACCCCCATCACCCAAATCCTGGAATACTGACACCCCCATCACCCAAATCCTGGGATACCGACACCCCCATCATCCAAATCCTGGGGTACTGACACCCCCATCACCCAAATCCTGGGATACTGACACCCCCATCACCCAAATCCTGGGATACTGACACCCCCATCGCCCAAATCCTGGGATACTGACACCCCCATCATCCAAATCCTGGGATACTGACACCCCATCATCCAAATCCTGGAATACTGACACCCCCATCATCCAAATCCTGGAATACTGACACCCCCATCACCCAAATCCTGGGATACTGACACCCCATCACCCAAATCCTGGGATACTGACACCCCCATCATCCAAATCCTGGAATACTGACACCCCCATCATCCAAATCCTGGAATACTGACACCCCCATCATCCAAATCCTGGAATACTGACACCCCCATCACCCAAATCCTGGAATACTGACACCCCCATCATCCAAATCCTGGGGTACTGACACCCCCATCACCCAAATCCTGGAATACTGACACCCCCATCATCCAAATCCTGGAATACTGACACCCCCATCACCCAAATCCTGGGATACTGACACCCCCATCACCCAAATCCTGGAATACTGACACCCCCTTCACCCAAATCCTGGGATACTGACACCCCCATCACCCAAATCCTGGGATACTGACACCCCCATCACCCAAATCCTGGAAAACTGACACCCCCATCACCCAAATCCTGGAATACTGACACCCCCATCACCCAAATCCTGGGATACTGACACCCCCATCACCCAAATCCTGGAATACTGACACCCCCTTCACCCAAATCCTGGGATACTGACACCCCCATCACCCAAATCCTGGGATACTGACACCCCCATCACCCAAATCCTGGAAAACTGACACCCCCATCACCCAAATCCTGGAATACTGACACCCCCATCACCCAAATCCTGGGGTACTGACACCCCCATCACCCTAATCCTGGGATACTGACACCCCCATCACCCAAATCCTGGGATACTGACACCCCCATCACCCAAATCCTGGAAAACTGACACCCCCATCACCCAAATCCTGGAAAACTGACACCCCCATCACCCAAATCCTGGGATACTGACACCCCCATCACCCAAATCCTGGAATACTGACACCTCCATCACCCAAATCCTGGAATACTGACACCCCATCACCCAAACCTGGGATACTGACACCCCCATCACCCAAATCCTGGAATACTGACACCCCATCACCCAAATCCTGGAATACTGACACCCCATCACCCAAATCCTGGAATACTGACACCCCCATCACCCAAATCCTGGAATACTGACACCCCCATCACCCAAATCCTGGGATACCGACACCCCCATCATCCAAATCCTGGGGTACTGACACCCCCATCACCCAAATCCTGGGATACTGACACCCCCATCACCCAAATCCTGGGATACTGACACCCCCATCGCCCAAATCCTGGGATACTGACACCCCCATCATCCAAATCCTGGGATACTGACACCCCATCATCCAAATCCTGGAATACTGACACCCCCATCATCCAAATCCTGGAATACTGACACCCCCATCACCCAAATCCTGGGATACTGACACCCCATCACCCAAATCCTGGGATACTGACACCCCCATCATCCAAATCCTGGAATACTGACACCCCCATCATCCAAATCCTGGAATACTGACACCCCCATCATCCAAATCCTGGAATACTGACACCCCCATCACCCAAATCCTGGAATACTGACACCCCCATCATCCAAATCCTGGGGTACTGACACCCCCATCACCCAAATCCTGGAATACTGACACCCCCATCATCCAAATCCTGGAATACTGACACCCCCATCACCCAAATCCTGGAATACTGACACCCCCATCACCCAAATCCTGGAATACTGACACCCCCATCACCCAAATCCTGGAATACTGACACCCCCATCACCCAAATCCTGGAATACTGACACCCCCATCACCCAAATCCTGGAATACTGACACCCCCATCATCCAAATCCTGGAATACTGACACCCCCATCACCCAAATCCTGGGATACTGACACCCCCATCATCCAAATCCTGGAATACTGACACCCCCATCACCCAAATCCTGGAATACTGACACCCCCATCACCCAAATCCTGGGATACCGACACCCCCATCATCCAAATCCTGGGGTACTGACACCCCCATCACCCAAATCCTGGGATACTGACACCCCCATCACCCAAATCCTGGGATACTGACACCCCCATCGCCCAAATCCTGGGATACTGACACCCCCATCATCCAAATCCTGGGATACTGACACCCCATCATCCAAATCCTGGAATACTGACACCCCCATCATCCAAATCCTGGAATACTGACACCCCCATCACCCAAATCCTGGGATACTGACACCCCATCACCCAAATCCTGGGATACTGACACCCCCATCATCCAAATCCTGGAATACTGACACCCCCATCATCCAAATCCTGGAATACTGACACCCCCATCATCCAAATCCTGGAATACTGACACCCCCATCACCCAAATCCTGGAATACTGACACCCCCATCATCCAAATCCTGGGGTACTGACACCCCCATCACCCAAATCCTGGAATACTGACACCCCCATCATCCAAATCCTGGAATACTGACACCCCCATCACCCAAATCCTGGAATACTGACACCCCCATCACCCAAATCCTGGAATACTGACACCCCCATCACCCAAATCCTGGAATACTGACACCCCCATCACCCAAATCCTGGAATACTGACACCCCCATCACCCAAATCCTGGGATACTGACACCCCCATCATCCAAATCCTGGAATACTGACACCCCCATCACCCAAATCCTGGAATACTGACACCCCCATCACCCAAATCCTGGAATACTGACACCCCCATCACCCAAATCCTGCAATACTGACACCCCCATCACCCAAATCCTGGAATACTGACACCCCCATCACCCAAATCCTGGGATACTGACACCCCCATCACCCAAATCCTGGGGTACTGACACCCCCATCACCCAAATCCTGTGATACTGACACCCCATCACCCAAATCCTGGAATACTGACACCCCCATCACCCAAATCCTGGGGTACTGACACCCCCATCACCCAAATCCTGGGGTACTGACACCCCCATCACCCAAATCCTGGGGTACTGACACCCCCATCACCCAAATCCTGGTGTACTGACACCCCCATCACCCAAATCCTGGGGTACTGACACCCCCATCACCCTAAACCCCCCACCTGAAGCCAAGTGAAATGACATCACACATGCCAGGGTGGCGCCATGACGCATCATCCAGGGCCAGATGTGAATATTTGGAAGAGACAGACAGTTTTAATGATGATGTCAGAAGGGAAAATGGCGGCATAGGACCCGTCATGCTGGAATAGAGTGGCGGTTTACATCAGACGGCTCTGGATTGGCTGGGTGGGTGTGTATGATTACATTGGACAGCTCCAGATTGGCTAGGTGGGTGTGTATGATTACATTGGACAGCTCCAGATTGGCTAGGTGGGTGTGTACGGTTACATTGGACAGCTCTGGATTGGCTGGGAGGGTGTGTATGATTACATTGGACAGCTCCAGATTGGCTAGGTGGGTGTGTATGATTACATTGGACAGCTCCAGATTGGCTAGGTGGGTGTGTACGGTTACATTGGACAGCTCCGGATTGGCTGGGTGGGTGTGTATGATTACATTGGACAGCTCTGGATTGGCTGGGAGGGTGTGTATGATTACATCAGACAGCTCCGGATTGGCTGGGTGGGTGTGTATGATTACATTGGACAGCTCTGGATTGGCTGGGAGGGTGTGTATGATTACATCAGACAGCTCTGGATTGGCTGGGAGGGTGTGTATGATTACATTGGACAGCTCCGGATTGGCTGGGAGGGTGGGTATGATTACATTGGACAGCTCCGGATTGGCTGGGTGGGTGTGTATGATTACATTGGACAGCTCCGGATTGGCTGGGTGGGTGTGTATGATTACATCGGACAGCTCCGGATTGGCTGGGAGGGTGGGTGTGTATGATTACATTGGACAGCTCTGGATTGGCTGGGAGGGTGTGTATGATTACATTGGACAGCTCCGGATTGGCTGGGAGGGTGTGTATGATTACATTGAACAGCTCCGGATTGGCTGGGAGGGTGGGTGTGTACGGTTACATCGGACAGACTGGGATTGGCTGGGTGGGTGTGTATGATTACATTGGACAGCTCCGGATTGGCTGGGTGGGTGTGTATGATTACATTGGACAGCTCTGGATTGGCTGGGTGGGTGTGTATGATTACATTGGACAGCTCCGGATTGGCTGGGAGGGTGTGTATGATTACATTGGACAGCTCTGGATTGGCTGGGAGGGTGTGTATGATTACATCGGACAGACTGGGATTGGCTGGGTGGGTGTGTATGATTACATTGGACAGACCGGGATTGGCTGGCTGGGTGTGTATGATTACATTGGACAGACCGGGATTGGCTGGCTGGGTGTGTATGATTACATTGGACAGCTCTGGATTGGCTGGGTGGGTGTGTATGATTACATTGGACAGCTCCGGATTGGCTGGGAGGGTGGGTGTGTACGATTACATCGGACAGCTCTGGATTGGCTGGGTGGGTGTGTATGATTACATTGGACAGCTCCAGATTGGCTGGGAGGGTGTGTATGATTACATTGGACAGCTCTGGATTGGCTGGGAGGGTGTGTATGATTACATTGGACAGCTCTGGATTGGCTGGGAGGGTGGGTATGATTACATTGGACAGCTCTGGATTGGCTGGGAGGGTGTGTATGATTACATTGGACAGCTCCGGATTGGCTGGGAGGGTGGGTATGATTACATTGGACAGCTCTGGATTGGCTGGGAGGGTGGGTATGATTACATTGGACAGCTCTGGATTGGCTGGGAGGGTGTGTATGATTACATTGGACAGCTCCGGATTGGCTGGGAGGGTGGGTATGATTACATTGGACAGCTCTGGATTGGCTGGGAGGGTGTGTATGATTACATTGGACAGCTCTGGATTGGCTGGGAGGGTGTGTACGATTACATCGGACAGCTCCGGATTGGCTGGGAGGGTGGGTGTGTACGATTACATCGGACAGCTCTGGATTGGCTGGGTGGGTGTGTATGATTACATTGGACAGCTCTGGATTGGCTGGGAGGGTGTGTATGATTACATTGGACAGCTCCGGATTGGCTGGGAGGGTGGGTGTGTACGGTTACATCGGACAGCTCCGGATTGGCTGGGTGGGTGAATACGGTCGTTCTATTTACCATCATCTATATTTTTTTCCATATTTAGAATATTGAGTCTTGTGGAAGTTTGGTGCTGTCCAAGTCTGGCCCCGAGGGCCGGGAGGCTGAGCTATAATTTTCGATTCTCTAATATGAATATTTCATTGCATGCTTCTCTCCAGAGATCCACTTTATTTATTATCATCTATCGTTAGCGGAAAGACACAAATTAGCGCTCCCCTCCCCCGCCGGTGTAATTGAGAGAGGAAGAAAAGCCGGCAGCTCCCCTGTGACTGGTGCTGATTAAATTATAATCACATTGGATTAATTAATCTATAATATTTGCACTTTATATGAGAGAATGAAATGAGCCCTCAACATAAAGGTTACCGCCAACCGCCGCCGCCGCCGAGCGCTGCGTCTCCGAAGTAAAGGAAAACACGGCGAGAACGAAGCAATACCGATACCAGACAGCCAATTATCAGCAACCCGAAATATGTTCTGAGATGAGGCGGGACAATGCGGCCATGTGACCCAAACACTAGAGAGCGAAAACGCAATTCACTCTCAGAAACTGCAACAGAATTAAATGTTTGCTTCACCCTGTACTGTGACCGATGTTTTATATGGAGGCGGAGCTCAGAAAACTCCACCCTGTACTGTAATCAATGTTTTATATGGAGGCGGAGCTCAGAAAACTCCACCCTGTACTGTAATCAATGTTTTATATGGAGGCGGAGCTCAGAAAACTCCACCCTGTACTGTGACCGATGTTTTATATGGAGGCGGAGCTCAGAAAACTCCACCCTGTACTGTAATCAATGTTTTATATGGAGGCGGAGCTCAGAAAACTCCACCCTGTACTGTAATCAATGTTTTATATGGAGGCGGAGCTCAGAAAACTCCACCCTATACTGTGACCGATGTTTTATATGGAGGCGGAGCTCAGAAAACTCCACCCTGTACTGTGACCGATGTTTTATATGGAGGCGGAGCTCAGAAAACTCCACCCTGTACTGTGACCGATGTTTTATATGGAGGCGGAGCACAGAAAACTCCACCCTGTACTGTGACCGATGTTTTATATGGAGGCGGAGCACAGAAAACTCCACCCTGTACTGTGGTCCATGTTTTATATGGAGGCGGAGCACAGAAAACTCCACCCTGTACTGTGACCGATGTTTTATATGGAGGCGGAGCTCAGAAAACTCCACCCTGTACTGTACCTGATATTTTATATGGAGGCGGAGCACAGAAAACTCCACCCCGTACTGTACCTGATATTTTATATGGAGGCGGAGCACAGAAAACTCCACCCTGTATTGTGACCGATGTTTTATATGGAGGCGGAGCTCAGAAAACTCCACCCTGTACTGTGACCGATGTTTTATATGGAGGCGGAGCTCAGAAAACTCCACCCTGTACTGTGACCAATGTTTTTATATGGAGGCGGAGCTCAGAAAACTCCACCCTGTACTGTGACCAATGTTTTTTTATGGAGGCGGAGCACAGAAAACTCCACCCTGTATTGTGACCGATGTTTTATATGGAGGCGGAGCACAGAAAACTCCACCCTGTACTGTGGTCCATGTTTTATATGGAGGCGGAGCACAGAAATCTCCACCCTGTACTGTAACTGATATTTTATATGGAGGCGGAGCACAGAAAACTCCACCCTGTACTGTGACCAATGTTTTATATGGAGGCGGAGCACAGAAAACTCCACCCTGTACTGTGGTCCATGTTTTATATGGAGGCGGAGCACAGAAATCTCCACCCTGTACTGTAACTGATATTTTATATGGAGGCGGAGCACAGAAAACTCCACCCTGTACTGTGACCAATGTTTTATATGGAGGCGGAGCACAGAAAACTCCACCCTGTACTGTAATCAATGTTTTATATGGAGGCGGAGCAAAGAAAACTCCTCCCTGTACTGTGACCGATGTTTTATATGAAGGCGGAGCACAAAAATCTCCACCCTGTACTGTACCTGATGTTTTATATGGAGGCGGAGCACAGAAAACTCCACCCCATACTGTACCTGATGTTTTATATGGAGGCGGAGCACAGAAAACTCCACCCCATACTGTAAACCGATGTTTTATATGGAGGCGGAGCACAGAAAACTCCACCCTGTACTGTGACCGATGTTTAATAAGGAGGCGGAGCTCAGAAAACTCCACCCTGTACTGTAATCAATGTTTTATATGGAGGCGGAGCAAAGAAAACTCCTCCCTGTACTGTGACCGATGTTTTATATGGAGGCGGAGCACAGAAAACTCCACCCTGTACTGTGACCGATGTTTTATATGGAGGCGGAGCACAGAAAACTCCACCCTGTACTGTGACCGATGTTTTATATGGAGGCGGAGCACAGAAAACTCCTCCCTGTACTGTGACCGATGTTTTATATTGAGGCGGAGCTCAGAAAACTCCTCCCTGTACTGTGACCGATGTTTTATATGGAGGCGGAGCTCAGAAAACTCCACCCTGTACTGTGACCGATGTTCTATATGGAGGCGGAGCAAAGAAAACTCCACCCTGTACTGTGATCCATGTTTTATATGAAGGCGGAGCAAAGAAAACTCCACCCTGTACTGTGATCCATGTTTTATATGGAGGCGGAGCTCAGAAAACTCCACCCTGTACTGTGACCGATGTTTTATATGGAGGCGGAGCACAGAAAACTCCTCCCTGTACTGTGACCGATGTTTTCTATGGAGGCGGAGCACAGAAAACTCCTCCCTGTACTGTGACCGATGTTTTCTATGGAGGCGGAGCTCAGAAAACTCCACCCTGTACTGTGACCGATGTTTTATATGGAGGCGGAGCACAGAAAACTCCACCCTGTACTGTGATCCATGTTTTATATGGAGGCGGAGCTCAGAAAACTCCACCCTGTACTGTGACCGATGTTTTATATGGAGGCGGAGCTCAGAAAACTCCACCCTGTACTGTGACCGATGTTTTATATGGAGGCGGAGCTCAGAAAACTCCACCCTGTACTGTGACCGATGTTTTATATGGAGGCGGAGCTCAGAAAACTCCACCCTGTACTGTGACCGATGTTTTATATGGAGGCGGAGCTCAGAAAACTCCACCCTGTACTGTGACCGATGTTTTATATGGAGGCGGAGCAAAGAAAACTCCACCCTGTACTGTGACTGATGTTTTTATATGGAGGCGGAGCAAAGAAATCTCCACCCCTTACTGTGATTGATGTTTTATATGAAGGCGGAGCACAGAAAACTCCACCCCATACTGTAAACCGATGTTTTATATGGAGGCGGAGCACAGAAAACTCCACCCTGTGCTTTCACCGATGTTTAATATGTAGACGGAGCACAGAAAACTCCACCCTGTACTGTAATCAATGTTTTATATGGAGGCGGAGCACAGAAAACTCCTCCCTGTACTGTAATCAATGTTTTATATTGAGGCGGAGCTCAGAAAACTCCACCCTGTACTGTAATCAATGTTTTATATGGAGGCGGAGCTCAGAAAACTCCACCCCGTACTGTGACCGATGTTTTATATGGAGGAGGAGCAAAGAAATCTCCACCCCTTACTGTGATCGATGTTTTATATGAAGGCGGAGCACAGAAAACTCCACCCCATACTGTAAACCGATGTTTTATATGGAGGCGGAGCTCAGAAAACTCCACCCTGTACTGTAATCAATGTTTTATATGGAGGCGGAGCTCAGAAAACTCCACCCTGTACTGTAATCAATGTTTTATATGGAGGCGGAGCTCAGAAAACTCCACCCTGTACTGTGACCGATGTTTTATATGGAGGCGGAGCTCAGAAAACTCCACCCTGTACTGTAATCAATGTTTTATATGGAGGCAGAGCACAGAAAACTCCACCCTGTACTGTAATCAATGTTTTATATGGAGGCGGAGCTCAGAAAACTCCACCCTGTACTGTAATCAATGTTTTATATGGAGGCGGAGCTCAGAAAACTCCACCCTGTACTGTAATCAATATTTTATATGGAGGCGGAGCTCAGAAAACTCCACCCTGTACTGTGACCGATGTTTTATATGGAGGCGGAGCACAGAAAACTCCACCCTGTACTGTAATCAATGTTTTATATGGAGGCGGAGCTCAGAAAACTCCACCCTGTACTGTAATCAATGTTTTATATGGAGGCAGAGCTCAGAAAACTCCACCCTGTACTGTAATCAATATTTTATATGGAGGCGGAGCTCAGAAAACTCCACCCTGTACTGTGACCGATGTTTTATATGGAGGCGGAGCTCAGAAAACTCCACCCTGTACTGTAATCAATGTTTTATATGGAGGCGGAGCTCAGAAAACTCCACCCTGTACTGTAATCAATATTTTATATGGAGGCGGAGCTCAGAAAACTCCACCCTGTACTGTGACCGATGTTTTATATGGAGGCGGAGCTCAGAAAACTCCACCCTGTACTGTGACCGATGTTTTATATGGAGGCGGAGCACAGAAAACTCCACCCTGTACTGTGACCGATGTTTTATATGGAGGCGGAGCAAAGAAAACTCCACCCTGTACTGTGACCGATGTTTTATATGAAGGCGGAGCACAAAAAACTCCACCCTGTACTGTGATCCATGTTTTATATGGAGGCGGAGCAAAGAAAACTCCACCCTGTACTGTGCCCGGTGTTTTATATGGAGGAGGAGCACAGAAAACTCCACCCTGTACTGTAATCAATGTTTTATATGGAGGCGGAGCACAGAAAACTCCACCCTGTACTGTGACCGATGTTTTATATGGAGGCGGAGCACAGAAAACTCCACCCTGTACTGTGACCAATGTTTTATATGGAGGCGGAGCACAGAAAACTCCACCCTGTACTGTGACCGATGTTTTATATGGAGGCGGAGCACAGAAAACTCCACCCTGTACTGTGACCGATGTTTTATATGGAGGCGGAGCACAGAAAACTCCACCCTGTACTGTGACCGATGTTTTATATGGAGGCGGAGCTCAGAAAACTCCACCCTGTACTGTGACCGATGTTTTATATGGAGGCGGAGCACAGAAAACTCCACCCTGTACTGTGACCGATGTTTTATATGGAGGCGGAGCACAGAAAACTCCACCCTGTACTGTAATCGATGTTTTATATGGAGGAGGAGCAAAGAAAACTCCTCCCTGTACTGTGACCAATGTTTTATATGGAGGCGGAGCACAGAAATCTCCACCCCTTACTGTGATCGATGTTTTATATGGAGGCGGAGCTCAGAAAACTCCACCCTGTACTGTAATCAATGTTTTATATGGAGGCGGAGCTCAGAAAACTCCACCCTGTACTGTGACCGATGTTTTATATGGAGGCGGAGCACAGAAAACTCCACCCTGTACTGTGACCGATGTTTTCTATGGAGGCGGAGCACAGAAAACTCCTCCCTGTACTGTGACCGATGTTTTCTATGGAGGCGGAGCACAGAAAACTCCACCCTGTGCTTTCACCAATGTTTAATTTGTAGGCGGAGCTCAGAAAACTCCACCCTGTACTGTAATCAATGTTTTATATGGAGGCGGAGCTCAGAAAACTCCACCCTGTACTGTGACCGATGTTTTATATGGAGGCGGAGCTCAGAAAACTCCACCCTGTACTGTAATCGATGTTTTATATGGAGGCGGAGCTCAGGAAAACACCACCCTGTACTGTGACCGATGTTTTATATGTAGGCGGAGAAAAGAAAACTCCACCCTGTACTGTGACCGATGTTTTATATGGAGGTGGAGCAAAGAAAACTCCTCCCTGTACTGTGACCGATGTTTTATATGGAGGCGGAGCAAAGAAAACTCCTCCCTGTACTGTGACCGATGTTTTATATGGAGGCGGAGCAAAGAAAACTCCTCCCTGTACTGTGACCGATGTTTTCTATGGAGGCGGAGCACAGAAAACTCCACCCTGTACTGTGACCGATGTTTTATATGGAGGCGGAGCACAGAAAACTCCTCCCTGTACTGTGACCGATGTTTTCTATGGAGGCGGAGCACAGAAAACTCCTCCCTGTACTGTGACCGATGTTTTATATGGAGGCGGAGCTCAGAAAACTCCACCCTGTACTGTGACCGATGTTTTATATGGAGGCGGAGCTCAGAAAACTCCACCCTGTACTGTGACCGATGTTTTATATGGAGGCGGAGCTCAGAAAACTCCACCCTGTACTGTGACCGATGTTTTATATGGAGGCGGAGCTCAGAAAACTCCACCCTGTACTGTGACCGATGTTTTATATGGAGGCGGAGCTCAGAAAACTCCACCCTGTACTGTGACCGATGTTTTATATGGAGGCGGAGCAAAGAAAACTCCACCCTGTACTGTGACTGATGTTTTTATATGGAGGCGGAGCAAAGAAATCTCCACCCCTTACTGTGATCGATGTTTTATATGAAGGCGGAGCACAGAAAACTCCACCCCATACTGTAAACCGATGTTTTATATGGAGGCGGAGCACAGAAAACTCCACCCTGTGCTTTCACCGATGTTTAATATGTAGGCGGAGCACAGAAAACTCCACCCTGTACTGTAATCAATGTTTTATATGGAGGCGGAGCACAGAAAACTCCTCCCTGTACTGTAATCAATGTTTTATATTGAGGCGGAGCTCAGAAAACTCCACCCTGTACTGTGACCAATGTTTTATATGTAGGCAGAGCTCAGAAAACTCCACCCTGTACTGTAATCAATGTTTTATATGGAGGCGGAGCTCAGAAAACTCCACCCCGTACTGTGACCAATGTTTTATATGGAGGAGGAGCAAAGAAATCTCCACCCCTTACTGTGATCGATGTTTTATATGAAGGCGGAGCACAGAAAACTCCACCCCATACTGTAAACCGATGTTTTATATGGAGGCGGAGCACAGAAAACTCCACCCTGTGCTTTCACCGATGTTTAATATGTAGGCGGAGCACAGAAAACTCCACCCTGTACTGTAATCAATGTTTTATATGGAGGCGGAGCACAGAAAACTCCTGCCTGTACTGTAATCAATGTTTTATATGGAGGCGGAGCTCAGAAAACTCCACCCTGTACTGTAATCAATGTTTTATATTGAGGCGGAGCTCAGAAAACTCCACCCTGTACTGTAATCAATGTTTTATATGGAGGCGGAGCTCAGAAAACTCCACCCTGTACTGTAATCAATGTTTTATATGGAGGCGGAGCTCAGAAAACTCCACCCTGTACTGTAATCAATGTTTTATATGGAGGCGGAGCTCAGAAAACTCCACCCTGTACTGTAATCAATGTTTTATATGGAGGCAGAGCTCAGAAAACTCCACCCTGTACTGTGACCGATGTTTTATATGGAGGCGGAGCTCAGAAAACTCCACCCTGTACTGTAATCAATGTTTTATATGGAGGCAGAGCACAGAAAACTCCACCCTGTACTGTAATCAATGTTTTATATGGAGGCGGAGCTCAGAAAACTCCACCCTGTACTGTAATCAATGTTTTATATGGAGGCGGAGCTCAGAAAACTCCACCCTGTACTGTAATCAATATTTTATATGGAGGCGGAGCTCAGAAAACTCCACCCTGTACTGTGACCGATGTTTTATATGGAGGCGGAGCACAGAAAACTCCACCCTGTACTGTAATCAATGTTTTATATGGAGGCGGAGCTCAGAAAACTCCACCCTGTACTGTAATCAATGTTTTATATGGAGGCAGAGCTCAGAAAACTCCACCCTGTACTGTAATCAATATTTTATATGGAGGCGGAGCTCAGAAAACTCCACCCTGTACTGTGACCGATGTTTTATATGGAGGCGGAGCTCAGAAAACTCCACCCTGTACTGTGACCGATGTTTTATATGGAGGCAGAGCTCAGAAAACTCCACCCTGTACTGTGACCGATGTTTTATATGGAGGCGGAGCTCAGAAAACTCCACCCTGTACTGTGACCGATGTTTTATATGGAGGCGGAGCACAGAAAACTCCACCCTGTACTGTGACCGATGTTTTATATGGAGGCGGAGCAAAGAAAACTCCACCCTGTACTGTGACCGATGTTTTATATGAAGGCGGAGCACAAAAAACTCCACCCTGTACTGTGATCCATGTTTTATATGGAGGCGGAGCAAAGAAAACTCCACCCTGTACTGTGCCCGGTGTTTTATATGGAGGAGGAGCACAGAAAACTCCACCCTGTACTGTAATCAATGTTTTATATGGAGGCGGAGCACAGAAAACTCCACCCTGTACTGTGACCGATGTTTTATATGGAGGCGGAGCACAGAAAACTCCACCCTGTACTGTGACCGATGTTTTATATGGAGGCGGAGCACAGAAAACTCCACCCTGTACTGTGACCGATGTTTTATATGGAGGCGGAGCAAAGAAAACTCCTCCCTGTACTGTGACCGATGTTTTATATGAAGGCGGAGCAAAGAAAACTCCACCCTGTACTGTGACCGATGTTTTATATGGAGGCGGAGCACAGAAAACTCCACCCTGTACTGTGACCGATGTTTTATATGGAGGAGGAGCAAAGAAAACTCCTCCCTGTACTGTGACCAATGTTTTATATGGAGGCGGAGCACAGAAATCTCCACCCCTTACTGTGATCGATGTTTTATATGGAGGCGGAGCTCAGAAAACTCCACCCTGTACTGTAATCAATGTTTTATATGGAGGCGGAGCTCAGAAAACTCCACCCTGTACTGTGACCGATGTTTTATATGGAGGCGGAGCACAGAAAACTCCACCCTGTACTGTGACCGATGTTTTCTATGGAGGCGGAGCACAGAAAACTCCTCCCTGTACTGTGACCGATGTTTTCTATGGAGGCGGAGCACAGAAAACTCCACCCTGTGCTTTCACCAATGTTTAATTTGTAGGCGGAGCTCAGAAAACTCCACCCTGTACTGTAATCAATGTTTTATATGGAGGCGGAGCTCAGAAAACTCCACCCTGTACTGTAATCGATGTTTTATATGGAGGCGGAGCTCAGGAAAACACCACCCTGTACTGTGACCGATGTTTTATATGTAGGCGGAGAAAAGAAAACTCCACCCTGTACTGTGACCGATGTTTTATATGGAGGCGGAGCAAAGAAAACTCCTCCCTGTACTGTGACCGATGTTTTATATGGAGGCGGAGCAAAGAAAACTCCTCCCTGTACTGTGACCGATGTTTTATATGGAGGCGGAGCAAAGAAAACTCCTCCCTGTACTGTGACCGATGTTTTCTATGGAGGCGGAGCACAGAAAACTCCACCCCGTACTGTGACCGATGTTTTATATGGAGGCGGAGCACAGAAAACTCCTCCCTGTACTGTGACCGATGTTTTATATGGAGGCGGAGCACAGAAAACTCCACCCTGTGCTTTCACCAATGTTTAATTTGTAGGCGGAGCTCAGAAAACTCCACCCTGTACTGTAATCAATGTTTTATATGGAGGCGGAGCTCAGAAAACTCCACCCTGTACTGTAATCAATGTTTTATATGGAGGCGGAGCTCAGAAAACTCCACCCTGTACTGTAATCAATGTTTTATATGGAGGCGGAGCTCAGAAAACTCCACCCTGTACTGTGACCGATGTTTTATATGGAGGCGGAGCTCAGAAAACTCCACCCTGTACTGTACCTGATATTTTATATGGAGGCGGAGCACAGAAAACTCCACCCTGTGCTTTCACCAATGTTTAATTTTTTTAGGCGGAGCTCAGAAAACTCCACCCTGTACTGTAATCAATGTTTTATATGGAGGCGGAGCACAGAAAACTCCACCCTGTACTGTAATCAATGTTTTATATGGAGGCGGAGCAAAGAAAACTCCTCCCTGTACTGTGACCGATGTTTTATATGAAGGCGGAGCACAAAAAACTCCACCCTGTACTGTACCTGATGTTTTATATGGAGGCGGAGCACAGAAAACTCCACCCCATACTGTACCTGATGTTTTATATGGAGGCGGAGCACAGAAAACTCCACCCCATACTGTAAACCGATGTTTTATATGGAGGCGGAGCACAGAAAACTCCACCCTGTACTGTGACCGATGTTTTATATGGAGGCGGAGCACAGAAAACTCCACCCTGTACTGTAATCAATGTTTTATATGGGGGCGGAGCTCAGAAAACTCCACCCTGTACTGTAATCAATGTTTTATATGGAGGCGGAGCTCAGAAAACTCCACCCTGTATTGTGACCGATGTTTTATATGGAGGCGGAGCACAGAAAACTCCACCCTGTACTGTGACCGATGTTTTATATGGAGGCGGAGCAAAGAAAACTCCTCCCTGTACTATGACAGATGTTTTCTATGGAGGCGGAGCACAGAAAACTCCACCCCATACTGTAAACCGATGTTTTATATGGAGGCGGAGCACAGAAAACTCCACCCCGTACTGTGACTGATGTTTTATATGGAGGCGGAGCAAAGAAGACTCCACCCCGTACTGTGACCGATGTTTTATATGGAGGCGGAGCTCAGAAAACTCCACCCTGTACTGTGACCGATGTTTTATATGGAGGCGGAGCACAGAAAACTCCACCCTGTACTGTAATCAATGTTTTATATGGAGGAGGAGCAAAGAAATCTCCACCCCTTACTGTAATCGATGTTTTATATGAAGGCGGAGCACAGAAAACTCCACCCCATACTGTAAACCGATGTTTTATATGGAGGCGGAGCACAGAAAACTCCACCCTGTACTGTAATCAATGTTTTATATGGAGGCGGAGCTCAGAAAACTCCACCCTGTACTGTAATCAATGTTTTATATGGAGGCGGAGCTCAGAAAACTCCACCCTGTACTGTAATCAATGTTTTATATGGAGGCGGAGCTCAGAAAACTCCACCCTGTACTGTGACCGATGTTTTATATGTAGGCAGAGCTCAGAAAACTCCACCCTGTACTGTAATCAATGTTTTATATGGAGGCGGAGCTCAGAAAACTCCTCCCTGTACTGTAATCAATGTTTTATATGGAGGCGGAGCTCAGAAAACTCCACCCTGTACTGTGACCAATGTTTTATATGTAGGCAGAGCTCAGAAAACTCCACCCTGTACTGTGATCAATGTTTTATATGGAGGCGGAGCTCAGAAAACTCCACCCTGTACTGTAATCAATGTTTTATATGGAGGCAGAGCTCAGAAAACTCCACCCTGTACTGTGACCGATGTTTTATATGGAGGCGGAGCTCAGAAAACTCCACCCTGTACTGTAATCAATGTTTTATATGGAGGCGGAGCTCAGAAAACTCCACCCTGTACTGTGACCGATGTTTTATATGGAGGCGGAGCACAGAAAACTCCACCCTGTACTGTAATCAATGTTTTATATGGAGGCGGAGCAAAGAAAACTCCACCCTGTACTGTGACCGATGTTTTATATGGAGGCGGAGCTCAGAAAACTCCACCCTGTACTGTGACCGATGTTTTATATGGAGGCGGAGCACAGAAAACTCCACCCTGTACTGTAACCGATGTTTTATATGGAGGCGGAGCAAAGAAAACTCCACCCTGTACTGTGACCGATGTTTTATATGAAGGCGGAGCACAAAAAACTCCACTCTGTACTGTAATCAATGTTTTATATGGAGGCGGAGCACAGAAAACTCCACCCTGTACTGTGACCGATGTTTTATATGGAGGAGGAGCAAAGAAAACTCCTCCCTGTACTGTGACCGATGTTTTATATGGAGGCGGAGCACAGAAATCTCCACCCCTTACTGTGATTGATGTTTTATATGAAGGCGGAGCACAGAAAACTCCACCCTGTACTGTGACCGATGTTTTATATGGAGGAGGAGCAAAGAAAACTCCTCCCTGTACTGTAATCAATGTTTTATATGGAGGCGGAGCTCAGAAAACTCCACCCTGTACTGTAATCAATGTTTTATATGGAGGCGGAGCTCAGAAAACTCCACCCTGTACTGTAATCAATGTTTTATATGGAGGCGGAGCACAGAAAACTCCTCCCTGTACTGTAATCAATGTTTTATATGGAGGCGGAGCACAGAAAACTCCACCCTGTACTGTGACCGATGTTTTCTATGGAGGCGGAGCACAGAAAACTCCTCCCTGTACTGTGACCGATGTTTTCTATGGAGGCGGAGCACAGAAAACTCCACCCTGTGCTTTCACCAATGTTTAATTTGTAGGCGGAGCTCAGAAAACTCCACCCTGTACTGTAATCAATGTTTTATATGGAGGCGGAGCTCAGAAAACTCCACCCTGTACTGTAATCGATGTTTTATATGGAGGCGGAGCTCAGAAAACTCCACCCTGTACTGTGACCAATGTTTTATATGTAGGCGGAGAAAAGAAAACTCCACCCTGTACTGTGACCGATGTTTTATATGGAGGCGGAGCAAAGAAAACTCCTCCCTGTACTGTGACCGATGTTTTATATGGAGGCGGAGCAAAGAAAACTCCTCCCTGTACTGTGACCGATGTTTTATATGGAGGCGGAGCAAAGAAAACTCCTCCCTGTACTGTGACCGATGTTTTCTATGGAGGCGGAGCACAGAAAACTCCACCCCGTACTGTGACCGATGTTTTATATGGAGGCGGAGCACAGAAAACTCCACCCTGTGCTTTCACCAATGTTTAATTTGTAGGCGGAGCTCAGAAAACTCCACCCTGTACTGTAATCAATGTTTTATATGGAGGCGGAGCTCAGAAAACTCCACCCTGTACTGTAATCAATGTTTTATATGGAGGCGGAGCTCAGAAAACTCCACCCTGTACTGTAATCAATGTTTTATATGGAGGCGGAGCTCAGAAAACTCCACCCTGTACTGTGACCGATGTTTTATATGGAGGCGGAGCTCAGAAAACTCCACCCTGTACTGTGACCGATGTTTTATATGGAGGCGGAGCTCAGAAAACTCCACCCCGTACTGTACCTGATATTTTATATGGAGGCGGAGCACAGAAAACTCCACCCTGTGCTTTCACCAATGTTTAATTTGTAGGCGGAGCTCAGAAAACTCCACCCTGTACTGTGACCGATGTTTAATATGGAGGCGGAGCTCAGAAAACTCCACCCTGTACTGTAATCAATGTTTTATATGGAGGCGGAGCAAAGAAAACTCCTCCCTGTACTGTGACCGATGTTTTATATGAAGGCGGAGCACAAAAAACTCCACCCTGTACTGTACCTGATGTTTTATATGGAGGCGGAGCACAGAAAACTCCACCCCATACTGTACCTGATGTTTTATATGGAGGCGGAGCACAGAAAACTCCACCCCATACTGTAAACCGATGTTTTATATGGAGGCGGAGCACAGAAAACTCCACCCTGTACTGTGACCGATGTTTTATATGGAGGCGGAGCACAGAAAACTCCACCCTGTACTGTAATCAATGTTTTATATGGGGGCGGAGCTCAGAAAACTCCACCCTGTACTGTAATCGATGTTTTATATGGAGGCGGAGCTCAGAAAACTCCACCCTGTATTGTGACCGATGTTTTATATGGAGGCGGAGCACAGAAAACTCCACCCTGTACTGTGACCGATGTTTTATATGGAGGCGGAGCAAAGAAAACTCCTCCCTGTACTATGACAGATGTTTTCTATGGAGGCGGAGCACAGAAAACTCCACCCCATACTGTAAACCGATGTTTTATATGGAGGCGGAGCACAGAAAACTCCACCCCGTACTGTGACTGATGTTTTATATGGAGGCGGAGCAAAGAAGACTCCACCCCGTACTGTGACCGATGTTTTATATGGAGGAGGAGCAAAGAAATCTCCACCCCTTACTGTGATCGATGTTTTATATGAAGGCGGAGCACAGAAAACTCCACCCCATACTGTAAACCGATGTTTTATATGGAGGCGGAGCACAGACAACTCCACCCTGTGCTTTCACCGATGTTTAATATGTAGGCGGAGCACAGAAAACTCCACCCTGTACTGTAATCAATGTTTTATATGGAGGCGGAGCACAGAAAACTCCTCCCTGTACTGTAATCAATGTTTTATATGGAGGCGGAGCTCAGAAAACTCCACCCTGTACTGTAATCAATGTTTTATATGGAGGCGGAGCTCAGAAAACTCCACCCTGTACTTTGACCGATGTTTTATATGGAGGCGGAGCTCAGAAAACTCCACCCTGTACTGTGACTGATATTTTATATGGAGGCGGAGCTCAGAAAACTCCACCCTGTACTGTGACCAATGTTTTATATGGAGGCGGAGCACAGAAAACTCCACCCTGTACTGTGATCCATGTTTTATATGTAGGCAGAGCTCAGAAAACTCCACCCTGTACTGTAATCAATGTTTTATATGGAGGCGGAGCTCAGAAAACTCCACCCTGTACTGTAATCAATGTTTTATATGGAGGCAGAGCTCAGAAAACTCCACCCTGTACTGTGACCGATGTTTTATATGGAGGCGGAGCACAGAAAACTCCACCCTGTACTGTGACCGATGTTTTATATGGAGGCGGAGCACAGAAAACTCCACCCTGTACTGTAATCAATGTTTTATATGGGGGCGGAGCTCAGAAAACTCCACCCTGTACTGTAATCGATGTTTTATATGGAGGCGGAGCTCAGAAAACTCCACCCTGTATTGTGACCGATGTTTTATATGGAGGCGGAGCACAGAAAACTCCACCCTGTACTGTGACCGATGTTTTATATGGAGGCGGAGCAAAGAAAACTCCTCCCTGTACTATGACAGATGTTTTCTATGGAGGCGGAGCACAGAAAACTCCACCCCATACTGTAAACCGATGTTTTATATGGAGGCGGAGCACAGAAAACTCCACCCCGTACTGTGACTGATGTTTTATATGGAGGCGGAGCAAAGAAGACTCCACCCCGTACTGTGACCGATGTTTTATATGGAGGAGGAGCAAAGAAATCTCCACCCCTTACTGTGATCGATGTTTTATATGAAGGCGGAGCACAGAAAACTCCACCCCATACTGTAAACCGATGTTTTATATGGAGGCGGAGCACAGAAAACTCCACCCTGTGCTTTCACCGATGTTTAATATGTAGGCGGAGCACAGAAAACTCCACCCTGTACTGTAATCAATGTTTTATATGGAGGCGGAGCACAGAAAACTCCTCCCTGTACTGTAATCAATGTTTTATATGGAGGCGGAGCTCAGAAAACTCCACCCTGTACTGTAATCAATGTTTTATATGGAGGCGGAGCTCAGAAAACTCCACCCTGTACTTTGACCGATGTTTTATATGGAGGCGGAGCTCAGAAAACTCCACCCTGTACTGTGACTGATATTTTATATGGAGGCGGAGCTCAGAAAACTCCACCCTGTACTGTGACCAATGTTTTATATGGAGGCGGAGCACAGAAAACTCCACCCTGTACTGTGATCCATGTTTTATATGTAGGCAGAGCTCAGAAAACTCCACCCTGTACTGTAATCAATGTTTTATATGGAGGCGGAGCTCAGAAAACTCCACCCTGTACTGTAATCAATGTTTTATATGGAGGCAGAGCTCAGAAAACTCCACCCTGTACTGTGACCGATGTTTTATATGGAGGCGGAGCTCAGAAAACTCCACCCTGTACTGTGACCGATGTTTTATATGGAGGCGGAGCACAGAAAACTCCACCCTGTACTGTTACCGATGTTTTATATGGAGGCGGAGCTCAGAAAACTCCACCCTGTATTGTGACCGATGTTTTATATGGAGGCGGAGCAAAGAAAACTCCACCCTGTACTGTGACCGATGTTTTATATGGAGGCGGAGCTCAGAAAACTCCACCCTGTATTGTGACCGATGTTTTATATGGAGGCGGAGCAAAGAAAACTCCACCCTGTACTGTGACCGATGTTTTATATGAAGGCGGAGCACAAAAAACTCCACCCTGTACTGTGATCCATGTTTTATATGAAGGCGGAGCACAGAAAACTCCACCCTATACTGTGACCGATGTTTTATATGGAGGAGGAGCAAAGAAAACTCCTCCCTGTACTGTAATCAATGTTTTATATGGAGGCGGAGCTCAGAAAACTCCACCCTGTACTGTAATCAATGTTTTATATGGAGGCGGAGCTTAGAAAACTCCACCCTGTACTGTAATCAATGTTTTATATGGAGGCGGAGCTCAGAAAACTCCTCCCTGTACTGTGACCGATGTTTTATATGGAGGCGGAGCTCAGAAAACTCCACCCTGTACTGTAATCAATGTTTTATATGGAGGCGGAGCTCAGAAAACTCCACCCTATACTGTGACCGATGTTTTATATGGAGGCAGAGCTCAGAAAACTCCACCCTGTACTGTGACCGATGTTTTATATGGAGGCGGAGCATAGAAAACTCCACCCTGTACTGTGACCGATGTTTTATATGGAGGCGGAGCTCAGAAAACTCCACCCTGTACTGTAATCAATGTTTTATATGGAGGCAGAGCTCAGAAAACTCCACCCTGTACTGTGACCGATGTTTTATATGGAGGCGGAGCACAGAAAACTCCACCCTGTACTGTGACCGATGTTTTATATGGAGGCGGAGCTCAGAAAACTCCACCCTGTACTGTGACCGATTTTTTAATATGGAGGCGGAGCACAGAAAACTCCACCCTGTACTGTGACCGGTGTTTTATATGGAGGAGGAGCAAAGAAAACTCCTCCCTGTACTGTAATCAATGTTTTATATGGAGGCGGAGCATAGAAAACTCCACCCTGTACTGTGACCGATGTTTTATATGGAGGAGGAGCAAAGAAAACTCCTCCCTGTACTGTAATCAATGTTTTATATGGAGGCGGAGCTCAGAAAACTCCACCCTGTACTGTAATCAATGTTTTATATGGAGGCGGAGCTCAGAAAACTCCTCCCTGTACTGTGACCGATGTTTTATATGGAGGCGGAGCTCAGAAACTCCACCCTGTACTGTGACCGATGTTTTATATGGAGGCGGAGCTCAGAAAACTCCACCCCGTACTGTACCTGATATTTTATATGGAGGCGGAGCACAGAAAACTCCACCCTGTGCTTTCACCAATGTTTAATTTGTAGGCGGAGCTCAGAAAACTCCACCCTGTACTGTAATCAATGTTTTATATGGAGGCGGAGCTCAGAAAACTCCACCCTGTACTGTAATCAATGTTTTATATGGAGGCGGAGCAAAGAAAAACTCCTCCCTGTACTGTGACCGATGTTTTATATGAAGGCGGAGCACAAAAAATCTCCACCCTGTACTGTACCTGATGTTTTATATGGAGGCGGAGCACAGAAAACTCCACCCCATACTGTACCTGATGTTTTATATGGAGGCGGAGCACAGAAAACTCCACCCCATACTGTAAACCGATGTTTTTATATGGAGGCGGAGCACAGAAAACTCCACCCTGTACTGTGACCGATGTTTTATATGGAGGCGGAGCACAGAAAACTCCACCCTGTACTGTAATCAATGTTTTATATGGGGGCGGAGCTCAGAAAACTCCACCCTGTACTGTAATCGATGTTTTATATGGAGGCGGAGCTCAGAAAACTCCACCCTGTACTGTAATCGATGTTTTATATGGAGGCGGAGCTCAGAAAACTCCACCCTGTATTGTGACCGATGTTTTATATGGAGGCGGAGCACAGAAAACTCCACCCTGTACTGTGACCGATGTTTTATATGGAGGCGGAGCAAAGAAAACTCCTCCCTGTACTATGACAGATGTTTTCTATGGAGGCGGAGCACAGAAAACTCCACCCCATACTGTAAACCGATGTTTTATATGGAGGCGGAGCACAGAAAACTCCACCCCGTACTGTGACTGATGTTTTATATGGAGGCGGAGCAAAGAAGACTCCACCCCGTACTGTGACCGATGTTTTATATGGAGGAGGCGCAAAGAAATCTCCACCCCTTACTGTGATCGATGTTTTATATGAAGGCGGAGCACAGAAAACTCCACCCCATACTGTAAACCGATGTTTAATATGTAGGCGGAGCACAGAAAACTCCACCCTGTACTGTGACCGATGTTTTATATGGAGGCGGAGCTCAGAAAACTCCACCCTGTACTGTGACCGATGTTTTATATGGAGGCGGAGCACAGAAAACTCCACCCTGTACTGTAATCAATGTTTTATATGTAGGCAGAGCTCAGAAAACTCCACCCTGTACTGTAATCAATGTTTTATATGGAGGCGGAGCTCAGAAAACTCCACCCTGTACTGTAATCAACGTTTTATATGGAGGCAGAGCTCAGAAAACTCCACCCTGTACTGTGACCGATGTTTTATATGGAGGCGGAGCTCAGAAAACTCCACCCTGTACTGTGACCGATGTTTTATATGGAGGCGGAGCACAGAAAACTCCACCCTGTACTGTGACCGATGTTTTATATGGAGGCGGAGCAAAGAAAACTCCACCCTGTACTGTGACCGATGTTTTATATGAAGGCAGAGCTCAGAAAACTCCACCCTGTACTGTAATCAATGTTTTATATGGAGGCGGAGCACAAAAAACTCCACCCTGTACTGTGATCCATGTTTTATATGGAGGCGGAGCACAGAAAACTCCACCCTGTACTGTGACCGATGTTTTATATGGAGGAGGAGCAAAGAAAACTCCTCCCTGTACTGTGACCAATGTTTTATATGGAGGCGGAGCACAGAAATCTCCACCCCTTACTGTGATCGATGTTTTATATGAAGGCGGAGCACAGAAAACTCCACCCTGTACTGTAATCAATGTTTTATATGAAGGCAGAGCTCAGAAAACTCCACCCTGTATTGTGACCGATGTTTTATATGGAGGCGGAGCTCAGAAAACTCCACCCTGTACTGTAATCAATGTTTTATATGGAGGCGGAGCTCAGAAAACTCCACCCTGTACTGTGACCGATGTTTTATATGGAGGCGGAGCTCAGAAAACTCCACCCTGTACTGTGACCGATGTTTTATATGGAGGCGGAGCACAGAAAACTCCACCCTGTACTGTGACCGATGTTTTATATGGAGGCGGAGCATAGAAAACTCCACCCTGTACTGTGACCGATGTTTTATATGGAGGCGGAGCACAGAAAACTCCTCCCTGTACTGTGACCGATGTTTTCTATGGAGGCGGAGCACAGAAAACTCCTCCCTGTACTGTGACCGATGTTTTCTATGGAGGCGGAGCACAGAAAACTCCACCCTGTGCTTTCACCAATGTTTAATTTGTAGGCGGAGCTCAGAAAACTCCACCCTGTACTGTAATCAATGTTTTATATGGAGGCGGAGCTCAGAAAACTCCACCCTGTACTGTAATCGATGTTTTATATGGAGGCGGAGCTCAGAAAACTCCACCCTGTACTGTGACCAATGTTTTATATGGAGGCGGAGCAAAGAAAACTCCTCCCTGTACTGTGACCGATGTTTTATATGGAGGCGGAGCAAAGAAAACTCCTCCCTGTACTGTGACCGATGTTTTATATGGAGGTGGAGCAAAGAAAACTCCTCCCTGTACTGTGACCGATGTTTTATATGGAGGCGGAGCTCAGAAAACTCCACCCCGTACTGTACCTGATATTTTATATGGAGGCGGAGCACAGAAAACTCCACCCTGTACTGTAATCAATGTTTTATATGGAGGCGGAGCACAGAAAACTCCACCCTGTACTGTGACCGATGTTTAATATGGAGGCGGAGCTCAGAAAACTCCACCCTGTACTGTAATCAATGTTTTATATGGAGGCGGAGCAAAGAAAACTCCTCCCTGTACTGTGACCGATGTTTTATATGAAGGCGGAGCACAAAAAACTCCACCCTGTACTGTAATCAATGTTTTATATGGGGGCGGAGCACAGAAAACTCCTCCCTGTACTGTAATCAATGTTTTATATGGGGGCGGAGCTCAGAAAACTCCACCCCTGTACTGTAATCAATGTTTTATATGGGGGCGGAGCACAGAAAACTCCACCCTGTACTGTAATCAATGTTTTATATGGGGGCGGAGCTCAGAAAACTCCTCCCTGTACTGTAATCAATGTTTTATATGGGGGCGGAGCTCAGAAAACTCCACCCTGTACTGTAATCGATGTTTTATATGGAGGCGGAGCTCAGAAAACTCCACCCTGTATTGTGACCGATGTTTTATATGGAGGCGGAGCACAGAAAACTCCACCCTGTACTGTGACCGATGTTTTATATGGAGGCGGAGCACAGAAAACTCCACCCTGTACTGTGACCGATGTTTTATATGGAGGCGGAGCTCAGAAAACTCCACCCTGTACTGTAACCGATGTTTTCTATTGAGGCGGAGCACAGAAAACTCCACCCTGTACTGTGACCGATGTTTTATATGGAGGCGGAGCAAAGAAAACTCCTCCCTGTACTATGACAGATGTTTTCTATGGAGGCGGAGCTCAGAAAACTCCACCCCATACTGTAAACCGATGTTTTATATGGAGGCGGAGCTCAGAAAACTCCTCCCTGTACTGTGACCGATGTTTTATATGGAGGCGGAGCTCAGAAAACTCCACCCTGTACTGTGATTGATGTTTTATGTGGAGGCGGAGCTCAGAAAACTCCTCCCTGTACTGTGATTGATGTTTACAGATTGATCACAGAATGGATTTTGGAATTGATTTGACTTCAGTCAGCGAATATTTTCCAGCATGCGGGTAAATTTTGCGGGGTCTCCACATACCGTGTAATACACAATAGGATTAGGATGGCAGAGCATGCATACACTGCAGATACATGGACCAATCACAGCAATGTCCCCGGGGCTCATCCACATAGGATAGTCTCTATCAGACGCTATAACAGGGAGTCTCGCTGGAGGGACCTGAGTACACAGGGGAAGGGGTCCCCTCTATTATTGTAGTGCTCTGGTAATAGGAAGGGGTCCCCTCTATTATTGTAGTGCTCTGGTAATAGGAAGGGGTCCCCTCTATTATTGTAGTGCTCTAGTAATAGGAAGGGGTCCCCTCTATTATTGTAGTGCTCTGGTAATAGGAAGGGGTCCCCTCTATTATTGTAGTGCTCTAGTAATAGGAAGGGGTCCCCTCTATTATTGTAGTGCTCTAGTAATAGGAAGGGGTCCCCTCTATTATTGTAGTGCTCTGGTAATAGGAAGGGGTCCCCTCTATTATTGTAGTGCTCTGGTAATAGGAAGGGGTCCCCTCTATTATTGTAGTGCTCTGGTAATAGGAAGGGGTCCCCTCTATTATTGTAGTGCTCTGGTAATAGGAAGGGGTCCCCTCTATTATTGTAGTGCTCTGGTAATAGGAAGGGGTCCCCTCTATTATTGTAGTGCTCTGGTAATAGGAAGGGGTCCCCTCTATTATTGTAGTGCTCTAGTAATAGGAAGGGGTCCCCTCTATTATTGTAGTGCTCTGGTAATAGGAAGGGGTCCCCTCTATTATTGTAGTGCTCTAGTAATAGGAAGGGGTCCCCTCTATTATTGTAGTGCTCTGGTAATAGGAAGGGGTCCCCTCTATTATTGTAGTGCTCTGGTAATAGGAAGGGGTCCCCTCTATTATTGTAGTGCTCTGGTAATAGGAAGGGGTCCCCTCTATTATTGTAGTGCTCTGGTAATAGGAAGGGGTCCCCTCTATTATTGTAGTGCTCTGGTAATAGGAAGGGGTCCCCTCTATTATTGTAGTGCTCTGGTAATAGGAAGGGGTCCCCTCTATTATTGTAGTGCTCTGGTAATAGGAAGGGGTCCCCTCTATTATTGTAGTGCTCTAGTAATAGGAAGGGGTCCCCTCTATTATTGTAGTGCTCTGGTAATAGGAAGGGGTCCCCTCTATTATTGTAGTGCTCTAGTAATAGGAAGGGGTCCCCTCTATTATTGTAGTGCTCTGGTAATAGGAAGGGGTCCCCTCTATTATTGTAGTGCTCTAGTAATAGGAAGGGGTCCCCTCTATTATTGTAGTGCTCTGGTAATAGGAAGGGGTCCCCTCTATTATTGTAGTGCTCTGGTAATAGGAAGGGGTCCCCTCTATTATTGTAGTGCTCTGGTAATAGGAAGGGGTCCCCTCTATTATTGTAGTGCTCTGGTAATAGGAAGGGGTCCCCTCTATTATTGTAGTGCTCTAGTAATAGGAAGGGGTCCCCTCTATTATTGTAGTGCTCTGGTAATAGGAAGGGGTCCCCACTATTATTGTAGTGCTCTGGTAATAGGAAGGGGTCCCCTCTATTATTGTAGTGCTCTGGTAATAGGAAGGGGTCCCCTCTATTATTGTAGTGCTCTAGTAATAGGAAGGGGTCCCCTCTATTATTGTAGTGCTCTGGTAATAGGAAGGGGTCCCCTCTATTATTGTAGTGCTCTAGTAATAGGAAGGGGTCCCCTCTATTATTGTAGTGCTCTGGTAATAGGAAGGGGTCCCCACTATTATTGTAGTGCTCTGGTAATAGGAAGGGGTCCCCTCTATTATTGTAGTGCTCTGGTAATAGGAAGGGGTCCCCTCTATTATTGTAGTGCTCTAGTAATAGGAAGGGGTCCCCTCTATTATTGTAGTGCTCTAGTAATAGGAAGGGGTCCCCTCTATTATTGTAGTGCTCTAGTAATAGGAAGGGGTCCCCTCTATTATTGTAGTGCTCTGGTAATAGGAAGGGGTCCCCACTATTATTGTAGTGCTCTGGTAATAGGAAGGGGTCCCCTCTATTATTGTAGTGCTCTGGTAATAGGAAGGGGTCCCCTCTATTATTGTAGTGCTCTGGTAATAGGAAGGGGTCCCCTCTATTATTGTAGTGCTCTGGTAATAGGAAGGGGTCCCCACTATTATTGTAGTGCTCTAGTAATAGGAAGGGGTCCCCTCTATTATTGTAGTGCTCTGGTAATAGGAAGGGGTCCCCTCTATTATTGTAGTGCTCTGGTAATAGGAAGGGGTCCCCTCTATTATTGTAGTGCTCTGGTAATAGAAAGGGGTCCCCTCTATTATTGTAGTGCTCTAGTAATAGGAAGGGGTCCCCACTATTATTGTAGTGCTGTAGTAATAGGAAGGGGTCCCCACTATTATTGTAGTGCTCTGGTAATAGGAAGGGGTCCCCACTATTATTGTAGTGCTCTGGTAATAGGAAGGGGTCCCCACTATTATTGTAGTGCTCTGGTAATAGGAAGGGGTCCCCTCTATTATTGTAGTGCTCTGGTAATAGGAAGGGGTCCCCACTATTATTGTAGTGCTCTGGTAATAGGAAGGGGTCCCCTCTATTATTGTAGTGCTCTGGTAATAGGAAGGGGTCCCCACTATTATTGTAGTGCTCTGGTAATAGGAAGGGGTCCCCACTATTATTGTAGTGCTCTGGTAATAGGAAGGGGTCCCCTCTATTATTGTAGTGCTCTGGTAATAGGAAGGGGTCCCCTCTATTATTGTAGTGCTCTGGTAATAGGAAGGGGTCCCCTCTATTATTGTAGTGCTCTGGTAATAGGAAGGGGTCCCCTCTATTATTGTAGTGCTCTGGTAATAGGAAGGGGTCCCCTCTATTATTGTAGTGCTCTGGTAATAGGAAGGGGTCCCCTCTATTATTGTAGTGCTCTGGTAATAGGAAGGGGTCCCCTCTATTATTGTAGTGCTCTAGTAATAGGAAGGGGTCCCCTCTATTATTGTAGTGCTCTGGTAATAGGAAGGGGTCCCCTCTATTATTGTAGTGCTCTGGTAATAGGAAGGGGTCCCCTCTATTATTGTAGTGCTCTGGTAATAGGAAGGGGTCCCCTCTATTATTGTAGTGCTCTGGTAATAGGAAGGGGTCCCCTCTATTATTGTAGTGCTCTGGTAATAGGAAGGGGTCCCCTCTATTATTGTAGTGCTCTGGTAATAGGAAGGGGTCCCCTCTATTATTGTAGTGCTCTGGTAATAGGAAGGGGTCCCCACTATTATTGTAGTGCTCTGGTAATAGGAAGGGGCTCCCCGCACTCGCTGGGTCCTCTGGACTGGCCCCTGCCCAGCTGCCCATATGCCGGTTCTGACAGTGGAGGACCTTTACCCTGGCTGCAGGTCACCTGTCCACCCACCTCTGCCTTACCAGATGTGACCCCTCTGAGCTGCTGAGGGAGGGAGGCTGAGAATGTATCTTCCCTGAGCGTGTCCAGGAACCCAGTGAGTTAAAGGGGCCCCTGCCTGCTCCTGAGCATGGAGAGTGAAAGGGCCCTCCACCCTGCTACACTGGAATTTTAGAGGTCTGTGAAGGATATGAGGGGCTTCACTCAGACCTCCAGGGTGCTCACTGTACTAAATTTGGGTAACATTTCTCCCCTGATCTCATACTGAGAAATTCCCATTGTTGTGAACACACAGCTGGGAAATGGGGTGAAGCATGCTGGTGGGCCCCGGGGACAGTGCCCCCTATCTGCAGGTACCACCCAGGTGTGACAGGTCTGCTAGAAGCTGCAGAATCTGAAATACAGAAGCAGCTTTAGAATGGAATTCACTCTCTTATTTCTGTGTCGCTCCAGACAACATGCGCCATATCTGTTCCACGAATAATCCGCTTTGTGGGCTTACTCCGAACTCTGGACACTGATTGGTGGAGGGGTCGGTGTAGCGCGGATACGTCCGGTGGCCCCTCAGTAGAGGAGTGCTGTTATGTATAGCAATGGTGGTCACCCAACACTCCTCAGTGTGTGCCCGCCCCCAGACCAACAGAAATGATGTTATTCCAGTATCGCATCATGGGAGGGAAGAACCAAAGACGAGAGACTTCCTTACATTTCACTGAAAACAATAGACAGGGGGCGCCACTATCTAAGTGTAGATTATATTGGACCATATAAAAGAGTTAAAATCCACTCCCATGTTTAGATATAGGACATTTATGGACTTACCCACTGTTATCCCCCTTCCCCCCTCCCCTTCCTCCCCTCTCCCACCTCCTCCCCTCCTTCCTCTCCGCCCCCTTCCTCCCCTCTCCTTCTTCTCTGCCCCCTTCCCCCTCCCCCTCTTCCTCCCCTCTCCCACCTCCTCCCCTCTCCTTGCTGTTCGCCCCCTTCCTCCCCCTCTCCTTCCTCTCCGCTCCTTCCTCCCCTCTCCCCCCTTCCTCCTCCTTTACCCCCCTACCTCCCCTCTCCTCCACCCCTTCCTCCCCCTTTACCCCCCTACCTCCCCTCTCCTTCCTCTCCCCCCTTCCTCCCCTCTCCTTCCTCCCCTCTCCCCCCCTTCTTCCCCCTTTACCCTCTTCCTCCCTTCTCCTTCCTCTCCCCCTTCCTCCCCCTCTCCTTCCTCCCCCTCTCCTTCCTCCCCCTCCCCTTCCTCCCCTCTCCCACCTCCTCCTCTCCTTCTTCTCTGCCCCCTTCCCCCTCCCCCTCTTCCTCCCCTCTCCTTCCTCTTCGCCCCCTTCCTCCCCCTCTCCTTTCTCTTCGCCCCCTTCTTCCCCCTCTCCTTCCTCTCCGCCCCCTTCCTCCCCTCTCCTTCCTCTCCGCCCCCTTCCTCCCCTCTCCTTGCTCTCCGCCCCCTTCCTCCCCTCTCCTTCCTCCCTTCTCCTTCTTACCCTCTCCTTTCTGCCCCCTTTCCTGCCCCTCTCCTTCTTCTCTGCCCCCTTCCCCCCTCTCCTTCCTCTCCGCCCCCTTCCTCCCCTCTCCTTCTTCTCTGCCCCCTTCCCCCTCCCCCTCTTCCTCCCCTCTCCCACCTCCTCCCCCTCTCCTTTCTCTTCGCCCCCTTCTTCCCCCTCTCCTTCCTCTTCGCCCCCTTCCTCCCTTCTCCTTCCTCTCCCCCTTCCTCCCCCCACTTCCTCTCCGCTCCCTTCCTCCCCCCCTCCTTCCTCTCCGCCCCCTTCCTCCCCTCTCCTTCCTCTCCGCCCCCTTCCTCCCCTCTCCTTGCTCTCCACCCCTTTCCTCCCCCTCTCCTTCCTTTCCGCCCCCTTCCCCCCCTCTCCTTCCTCTCCGCCCCCTTCCTCCCCTCTCCTTCCTCTCTGCCCCCTTCCTCCCCTCTCCTTGCTCTCCGCCCCCTTCCTCCCCTCTCCTTCCTCCCTTCTCCTTCCTCCCCTCTCCTTTCTGCCCCCTTTCCTGCCCCTCTCCCTCTTCTCTGCCCCCTTCCTCCCCTCTCCTTCCTCCCTGCTCCCTTTCTCCCCCTCTCCTTCCTCTCCGCCCTCTTCCCCCCTTTCCTTCCTCTCCGCCCCCCTTCCCCCCCCTCTCCTTCCTCTTTGCCCCCTTCCTCCCCCTCTCCTTCCTCTCCCCCACCTTTCTCCCCTCTCCTTCCTCTCCCCCACCTTTCTCCCCTCTCCTTCCTCTCTGCCCCCTTCCTCCCTCTCCCCCCTTCCTCCCCTCTCCCCCCTTCCTCCCCTCTCCCTCTCCTTCCTCTCCGCCCCCTTCCTCCCCACTCCTTCCTCTCCCCCCCTTCCTCCCTTCTACTTCCTTTCTGCCCCCCTTCCCTTCTCCTTCCTCTCCGCCCCCTTCCTCCCCACTCCTTCCTCTCTGCCCCCTTCCTCCCCTTCCTCTCTCTCCCCCCCCTTCCTCCCTCTCCCCCCTTCCTCCCCTCTCCCCCCTTCCTCCCCTCTCCCTCTCCTTCCTCTCCGCCCCCTTCCTCCCCACTCCTTCCTCTCCCCCCCTTCCTCCCTTCTACTTCCTTTCTGCCCCCCTTCCCTTCTCCTTCCTCTCCGCCCCCTTCCCCCCCTCTCCGCCCCCTTCCTCCCCTCTACTTCCTCTCCGCCCCCTTCCTCCCCACTCCTTCCTCTCTGCCCCCTTCCTCCCCTTCCTCTCTCTCCCCCCCTTCCTCCCCCTCTCCTTCCTCCCCCCCTTCCTCCCCCTCTCCTTCCTCTCTGCCCCTTCCGCCCCCCTCCCCTCCCCCCCCCTTTCTCCCCTCTCCTTGCACCATTTCATACTTTTTGTCATTACATTTCATACCGCTGATCAGAAAGCAGCTGAAGAATGAATCGATTTGTCGTCTATTTCAGATGGAAATGATAATAATCGGTTTTATAGGAGGGTCATTTCCTGTCCTCGCTGCGTCTTTTATCATTGTCATCCTCCATGTTAGAGATCTATAAGTGTCACATTCTTCCTACTATTATACCTTGTATTCACTTATTACCTTTTGTATTACTTGCCCTTCCCTTTTAGATTGTAAGCTCTTGTGACCAGGACCTGGGAACTCTACTGTCCCCCTTTATATTGTACAGCGCTGCACAAACTATTGGCGCCATATAAATCCTGTATAATAATGAGGGACATTTTCTTCTCTGATTTCGGTACAATATATGGAAAATACGCACAGAACAATATGGCGTCTCCCACGCCAACCCAGAAACAATGGCCGATCTCCGTATAATGAGGTTCTGGATGAGTACCGAGGACAATAGGCAGGGCAGTGCAGGTACAGCCCACAAGGGGGCAGCAGGAGCCGACTCCCCAGACACCATTCATATGGCCACCAGCAGCCAATCAGCATTGTGCCGGGTGTCCTGCGGGTGACCACAGTAAAGGCGAGATATCATTCATCCCGCAGTCCCCTCATATGTCACCGGCTGACAGCCGCCAGCGTGCCAATTCATTCAATTAGTAATCAATTAGCTTGTTACTATCGCATGTAATGAGCTTTTTATAGAGAGGAGAGAGCAGCTGGTCAGTGATAAAAGTGCCATTAATAAATTGTCCCCCCCCCCCAAAACACCGACCCCCCCAACGTCTGGCGGAATTACTGCGCCTTTTCACATGACAAAACCTCATTTCTCCCCGGAGGGATCCGACCATCAATCCTTCTGTCTGCCCGACACCTCCTCTAATCTATAGGTATTGTACTTCTATATACAGTATAGCTCCGACATATACCGCAGTGCTGTACAGAGAACACCAGAGGAGCTTACACTCTAATGTCCCCTCCCCCACACTCACACACTATTATTATTATTATACATTTATATAGCTCCAACATATACCGCAGTGCTGTACAGAGATCACTGAGCCAATCACATTGGTCTCTGTACCAGAGGAGCTTACACTCTAATGTCCCCTCCCCCCACAGTCACATCAGTCTCTATACAGAGGAGCTTACACTCTAATGTCCCCTCCCCCCACAGTCACATCAGTCTCTATACAGAGGAGCTTACACTCTAATGTCCCCTCCCCCACAGTCACATCAGTCTCTATACAGAGGAGCTTACACTCTAATGTCCCCTCCCCCACAGTCACATCAGTCTCTGTACAGAGGAGCTTACACTCTAATGTCCCCTCCCCCACAGTCACATCAGTCTCTATACAGAGGAGCTTACACTCTAATGTCCCCTCCCCCACAGTCACATCAGTCTCTGTACAGAGGAGCTTACACTCTAATGTCCCCTCCCCCACAGTCACATCAGTCTCTATACAGAGGAGCTTACACTCTAATGTCCCCTCCCCCACAGTCACATCAGTCTCTGTACAGAGGAGCTTACACTCTAATGTCCCCTCCCCCACAGTCACATCAGTCTCTATACAGAGGAGCTTACACTCTAATATCCCCTCCCCCCACAGTCACATCAGTCTCTGTACCAGAGGAGCTTACACTCTAATGTCCCCTCCCCCACAGTCACATCAGTCTCTATACAGAGGAGCTTACACTCTAATGTCCCCTCCCCCACAGTCACATCAGTCTCTATACAGAGGAGCTTACACTGTAATGTCCCCTCCCCCCACAGTCACATCAGTCTCTATACAGAGGAGCTTACACTCTAATGTCCCCTCCCCCACAGTCACATCAGTCTCTATACAGAGGAGCTTACACTCTAATGTCCCCTCCCCCCACAGTCACATCAGTCTCTATACAGAGGAGCTTACACTCTAATGTCCCCTCCCCCCACAGTCACATCAGTCTCTATACAGAGGAGCTTACACTCTAATGTCCCCTCCCCCACAGTCACATCAGTCTCTATACAGAGGAGCTTACACTCTAATGTCCCCTCCCCCACAGTCACATCAGTCTCTATACAGAGGAGCTTACACTCTAATGTCCCCTCCCCCCACAGTCACATCAGTCTCTGTACAGAGGAGCTTACACTCTAATGTCCCCTCCCCCCACAGTCACATCAGTCTCTGTACAGAGGAGCTTACACTCTAATGTCCCCTCCCCCCACAGTCACATCAGTCTCTGTACAGAGGAGCTTACACTCTAATGTCCCCTCCCCCCACACATCAGTCTCTATACAGAGGAGCTTACACTCTAATGTCCCCTCCCCCCACAGTCACATCAGTCTCTATACAGAGGAGCTTACACTCTAATGTCCCCTCCCCCCACAGTCACATCAGTCTCTGTAGAGAGGAGCTTACACTCTAATGTCCCCTCCCCCACAGTCACATCAGTCTCTATACAGAGGAGCTTACACTCTAATGTCCCCTCCCCCCACAGTCACATCAGTCTCTATACAGAGGAGCTTACACTCTAATGTCCCCTCCCCCACAGTCACATCAGTCTCTGTACAGAGGAGCTTACACTCTAATGCCCCCTACCCCACAGTCACACACTATTATTATTATTATACATTTATATAGCTCCGACATATACCGCAGTGCTGTACAGTGAGCAGAGGGGTTTTTGGGGACAGTCGGGTGACAGGGAAGGGTTGAGGGCTGTAGAAAGGCAGGAAACTGTTGGAGGCAAAAGATGGATAGGGAGGGTTAGGGGCAGTAGAGGGACAAGTGAGGGTTGGGGCAGTAGAGGGACAAGTGAGGGTTGGGGCAGTAGAGGGATAGTTGGGGGCAGTAGAGGGACAGGGATGAGTTGGGGGCAGTAAAGGGACAGGGAAGGGTTGGGGCAGTAGAGGGATGGTTGGGGGCAGTCGGGGGCAGTAGAGGGACAGGGAAGGGTTGTGGGCAGTAGAGGGACAGTGATGGGTCGGGGGCAGTAGAGGGACAGGGAAGGGTCAGGGGGCAGTAGAGGGACAGGGAAGGGTCAGGGGGCAGTAGAGGGACAGGGAAGGGTTGGGGGCAGTAGAGGGACAGGAAGGGTTGGGGCAGGAGAGGGCAGGGAAGGGTTGGGGGCAGTAGAGGGACAGGAAGGGTTAAGGCAGTAGAGGGACAGGAAGGGTTGGGGCAGGAGAGGGACAGGGAAGGGTTGGGGGCAGTAGAGGGACAGAGAAGGGTTGGGGGCAGTAGAGGGACAAGTAAGGTTTGGCGGCAGTAGAGGGACAGGAAGTGTTGGGGCAGTAGAGGGACAGGGAATAATTGGGGGCAGTAGAGGGACAGTGATGGGTCAGTAGAGGGACAGGGAAGGGTTGGGGGCAGTAGGGAAACATGGAAGGGTTGGGGGTAGTAGAGGGACAGGTATGGGTTGATGGGGACAGTAGAGGGACAGAGAAGGGTTGGGGGCAGTAGGGGAACATGGAAGGGTTGGGGGCAGTAGAGAGACAGGAATGGTTGGGGGCAGTAGGGGGACAGTGATTGGTTGGGGCGGTAGAGGGACAGGGAAGGGTTGGGGGCAGTAGGGGGACAGTGATTGGTTGGGGCGGTAGAGGGACAGGGAAGGGTTGGGGCAGTAGAGGGGAAGGGTTGGGGCAGTAGAGGGGAAGGTTGGGGGAGTAGAGGGACAGGGATGGTTGGGGCAGTAGAGGGACAGGGAAGATTTGGGGGCAGTAGATGGACAGGGAAGATTTGGGGGCAGAAGAGGGACAGTGATGGGTCGGGTCAGTAGAGGGACAGTGAAGATTTGGGGGCAGGAGAGGGACAGTGATGGGTCGGGGACAGTAGAGTGACAGGGATGGTTGGGGGCAGTAGAGGGACAGGAAGGGTTGGAGCAGTAGAGGGACAAGGATGGGTTGGGGGCAGTAGAGGGACAGGGAAGGGTTGGGGGCAGTAGAGGGGCAGGAAGGGTTGGGCGTAGTAGAGGGACAGGAAAAGGTGGGGGCAGTAGAGGGCCATGGAAGTGTTGGGGGCAGTAGAGGGACAGAGAAGGGTTGGGGGCAGTAGTGGGACAGGGATGGTTGGGGCAGTGGAGGGACAGGGAAGATTTAGGGGCAGTGGAGGGACAGGGAAGATTTAGGGGCAGTAGAGGGACAGTGATGGGTTGGGGGCAGTAGAGGGACAGGGAAGATTTAGGGGCAGGAGAGAGACAGTGATTGGTCGGGGGCAGTAGAGGGACAGGGAAGGGTTGGGGCAGTAGAGGGACAGGGAAGGGTTGGGGGCAGTGGAGGGACATGGAAGGGTTGGGGGCAGTGGAGGGACATGGAAGGGTTGGGGGCAGTAGAGGGACAGGAAGGGTTGGGGCAGTAGAGGGACAGGAATGGTTGGGGGCAGTAGAGGGACAGGGATGGTTGGGGCAGTATAGGGACAGGGAAGATTTGGGGGCAGTAGGACAGGGAAGATTTGGGGGCAGTAGAGGGACAGTGATGGGTCGGGTCAGTAGAGGGACAGGGAAGATTTGGGGGCAGGAGAGATTTAGAGGGACAGGGATGGTTGGGGCAGTGGAGGGACAGGGAAGATTTGGGGGAAGTAGAGGGACAGTGATGGGTTGGGGGCAGTAGAGGGACAGGGAAGGCTTGGGGGCAGTAGAGGGACAGTGATGGGTCGGGGCTGTAGAGGGACAGGTAAGGGTTGGGGCAGTAGAGTGACAGGGATGGTTGGGGGCAGTAGAGGGACAGGTAGGGTTGGAGCAGTAGAGGGGCAGGAATGGTTGGGGGCAGTAGAGGGACAGTGATGGGTTAGGGCAGGAGAGGGACAGGGAAGGGTTGGGGCAATAGAGGGACAGGGATGTGTTGGGGGCAGTAGAGGGATGGTTGGGGCAGTAGATGGACAGAACATGGTTGGGGGCAATAGAGGCATGGTTGGGGCAGTAGAGGGGAAGGGTTGGGGGCAGTGGAGGGACAGGGAAGGGTTGAGGCAGTAGAGGGACAGCGAAGGGTTGTGGGCAGTAGAGGGACAGGGAAGGGTTGGGGCAGTAGAGGGACATTTGGCGGTGTAGATCTTCGGAGCGAGGTGTGAAGGGCTCTTTGTGCCAGGTGGTGAATTGTAGTCAATGACAGTAGAGGGACAGGGATGAGTTGGGGCAGTAGATGTACAGGGATGGTTGGGGCAGTAGAGGGATGGTTTGGGGGCAGTAGAGGGATGGTTGGGGCAGTACAGGGAAGAGTTGGGGCAGTAGAGGGATGGTTGGGGCAGTAGAGGGACATTTGGAGGTGTAGATCTTCGGAGCGAGGTGTGAAGGGCTCTTTGTGCCAGGTGGTGAATTGTAGTCAATGTGCCGGGTGGTGAATTGTAGTCATTGACAGTAGAGGGATGGTGTTGGGGCAGTAGAGGGACATTTGGCGGTGTAGATCTTCGCAGCGAGGTGTGAAGGGCTCTCTGTGCCGGGTGGTGAATTGTAGTCAATGTGCCGGGTGGTGAATTGTAGTTATTGACAGTAGGGGGATGGGTTGGGGGCAGTAGATGTACAGGGATGGGTTGGGGCAGTACAGGGAAGAGTTGGGGCAGTAGAGGGATGGTGTTGGGGCAGTAGAGGGACATTTGGCGGTGTAGATCTTCAGAGCGAGGTGTGAAGGGCTCTTTGTGTCGGGTGGTGAATTGTAGTCAATGACAGTAGAGGGATGGGTTGGGGGCAGTATATGTACAGGGAAGGGTTTGGGCAGTACAGGGATGGTTGGGGCAGTAGAGGGACATTTGGTGGTGTAGATCTTCAGAGCGAGGTGTGAAGGGCTCTTTGTGCCGGGTGGTGAATTGTAGTCAATGACAGTAGAGGGACAGTGATGGGTTGGGGCAATAGATGTACAGGGATGGATTGGGGGCAGTAGATGTACAGAGAAGAGTTGGGGCAGTAGAGGGATGGTTGGGGCAGTACAGGGAAGATTTGGGGCAGTAGAGGGGTGGTTGGGGCAGTAGAGGGACATTTGGCGGTGTAGATCTTCAGAGCGAGGTGTGAAGGGCTCTTTGTGCCGGGTGGTGAATTGTAGTCAATGACAGTAGAGGGACAGTGATGGGTTGGGGGCAGTAGATGTACAGGGATGGTTTGGGGCAGTACAGGGAAGAGTTGGGGCAGTAGAGGGATGGTGTTGGGGCAGTAGAGGGACATTTGGCGGTGTAGATCTTCAGAGCGAGGTGTGAAGGGCTCTTTGTGCCGGGTGGTAAATTGTAGTCAATGACAGTAGAGGGATGGGTTGGGGGCAGTACAGGGAAGATTTGGGGCAGTAGAGGGATGGTGTTGGGGCAGTAGAGGGACATTTGGCGGTATACATCTTCAGAGCGAGGTGTAAAGGGCTCTTTGTGCCGGGTGGTGAATTGTAGTCAATGACAGTAGAGAGACAGTGAAGGGTTGGGGGCAGTAGATGTACAGGGATGGTTTTGGTTCAGTACAGGGAAGAGTTGGGGCAGTACAGGGATGGTTGGGGCAGTAGAGGGACATTTGGTGGTGTAGATCTTCGGAGCGAGGTGTGAAGGGCTCTTTGTGCCGGGTGATGAATTGTAGTCAATGACAGTAGAGAGACAGGGATGGGTTGGATCAGTAGATGTACGGGGATGGGTTGGGGGCAGTAGATGTACAGGGATGGTGTTGGGGCAGTAGAGGGACATTTGGCGGTGTAGATCTTCAGAGCGAGGTGTGAAGGGCTCTTTGTGCCGGGTGGTGAATTGTAGTCAATGACAGTAGAGGGATGGGTTTGGGCAGTAGATGTACAGGGATGGTTTGGGGCAGTAGATGTACAGGGATGGTTTGGGGCAGTACAGGGAAGAGTTGGGGCAGTAGAGGGATGGTTGGGACAGTAGAGGGACATTTGGCGGTGTAGATCTTCAGAGCGAGGTGTGAAGGGCTCTTTGTGCCGGGTGGTGAAGTGTAGTCAATGACAGTAGAGGGATGGGTTGGGGGCAGTAGATGTACAGGGATGGTTTGGGGCAGTACAGGGAAGAGTTGGGGCAGTACAGGGATGGTTGGAGCAGTAGAGGGACATTTGGCGGTGTAGATCTTCAGAGCGAGGTGTGAAGGGCTCTTTGTGCCGGGTGGTGAATTGTAGTCAATGACAGTAGAGGGACAGGGATGGGTTGGGGTCAGTAGATGTACAGGGATGGTTTGGGGCAGTACAGGAAAGATTTGGGGCAGTACAGGGATGGTTGGGGCAGTAGAGGGACATTTGGTGGTGTAGATCTTCGGAGCGAGGTGTGAAGGGCTTTGTGCCGGGTGGTGAATTGTAGTCAATGACAGTAGAGGGATGGGTTGGGGCAGTACAGGGAAGATTTGGGGCAGTAGAGGGATGGTGTTGGGGCAGTAGAGGGACATTTGGCAGTGTAGATCTTCAGAGCGAGGTGTGAAGGGCTCTTTGTGCCGGGTGGTGAATTGTAGTCAATGACAGTAGAGGGACAGTGATGGGTTGGGGGCAGTAGATGTACAGGGATGGTTTGGGGCAGTACAGGGAAGATTTGGGGCAGTAGAGGGATGGTGTTGGGGCAGTAGAGGGACATTTGGCAGTGTAGATCTTCAGAGCGAGGTGTGAAGGGCTCTTTGTGCCGGGTGGTGAATTGTAGTCGATGACAGTAGAGGGATGGGTTGGGGCAGTACAGGGAAGATTTGGGGCAGTAGAGGGATGGTGTTGGGGCAGTAGAGGGACATTTGGCGGTGTAGATCTTCAGAGCGAGGTGTGAAGGGCTCTTTGTGCCGGGTGGTGAATTGTAGTCAATGACAGTAGAGAGACAGTGATGGGTTGGGGGCAGTAGATGTACAGGGATGGTTTGGGGCAGTACAGGGAAGAGTTGGGGCAGTACAGGGATGGTTGGAGCAGTAGAGGGACATTTGGTGGTGTAGATCTTCAGAGCGAGGGTGTGAAGGGCTCTTTGTGCCGGGTGGTGAATTGTAGTCAATGACAGGAGAGGGATGGGTTGGGGCAGTACAGGGAAGATTTGGGGCAGTAGAGGGATGGTGTTGGGGCAGTAGAGGGACATTTGGCGGTGTAGATCTTCAGAGCGAGGTGTGAAGGGCTCTTTGTGCCGGGTGGTGAATTGTAGTCAATGACAGTAGAGGGATGGGTTGGGGCAGTACAGGGAAGATTTGGGGCAGTAGAGGGATGGTGTTGGGGCAGTAGAGGGACATTTGGCGGTGTAGATCTTCAGAGCGAGGTGTGAAGGGCTCTTTGTGCCGGGTGGTGAATTGTAGTCAATGACAGTAGAGGGATGGGTTGGGGCAGTACAGGGAAGATTTGGGGCAGTACAGGGATGGTTGGGGCAGTAGAGGGACATTTGGTGGTGTAGATCTTCAGAGCGAGCTGTGAAGGGCTCTTTGTGCCGGGTGGTGAATTGTAGTCAATGACAGTAGAGGGATGGGTTGGGGCAGTACAGGGAAGATTTGGGGCAGTAGAGGGATGGTGTTGGGGCAGTAGAGGGACATTTGGCGGTGTAGATCTTCAGAGCGAGGTGTGAAGGGCTCTTTGTGCCGGGTGGTGAATTGTAGTCAATGACAGTAGAGGGATGGGTTGGGGCAGTACAGGGAAGATTTGGGGCAGTAGAGGGATGGTGTTGGGGCAGTAGAGGGACATTTGGCGGTGTAGATCTTCAGAGCGAGGTGTGAAGGGCTCTTTGTGCCGGGTGGTGAATTGTAGTCAATGACAGTAGAGAGACAGTGATGGGTTGGGGGCAGTACAGGGAAGAGTTGGGGCAGTACAGGGATGGTTGGGGCAGTAGAGGGACATTTGGTGGTGTAGATCTTCAGAGCGAGGGTGTGAAGGGCTCTTTGTGCCGGGTGGTGAATTGTAGTCAATGACAGGAGAGGGATGGGTTGGGGCAGTACAGGGAAGATTTGGGGCAGTAGAGGGATGGTGTTGGGGCAGTAGAGGGACATTTGGCGGTGTAGATCTTCAGAGCGAGCTGTGAAGGGCTCTTTGTGCCGGGTGGTGAATTGTAGTCAATGACAGGAGAGGGATGGGTTGGGGCAGTACAGGGGAAGATTTGGGGCAGTACAGGGATGGTTGGGGCAGTAGAGGGACATTTGGCGGTGTAGATCTTCAGAGCGAGGTGTGAAGGGCTCTTTGTGCCGGGTGGTGAATTGTAGTCAATGACAGTAGAGGGATGGGTTGGGGCAGTACAGGGAAGATTTGGGGCAGTAGAGGGATGGTGTTGGGGCAGTAGAGGGACATTTGGCGGTGTAGATCTTCAGAGCGAGGTGTGAAGGGCTCTTTGTGCCGGGTGGTGAATTGTAGTCGATGACAGTAGAGGGATGGGTTGGGGCAGTACAGGGAAGATTTGGGGCAGTAGAGGGATGGTGTTGGGGCAGTAGAGGGACATTTGGTGGTGTAGATCTTCAGAGCGAGGTGTGAAGGGCTCTTTGTGCCGGGTGGTGAATTGTAGTCGATGACAGTAGAGGGATGGGTTGGGGCAGTACAGGGAAGATTTGGGGCAGTAGAGGGATGGTGTTGGGGCAGTAGAGGGACATTTGGTGGTGTAGATCTTCAGAGCGAGGTGTGAAGGGCTCTTTGTGCCGGGTGGTGAATTGTAGTCGATGACAGTAGAGGGATGGGTTGGGGCAGTACAGGGAAGATTTGGGGCAGTAGAGGGATGGTGTTGGGGCAGTAGAGGGACATTTGGCGGTGTAGATCTTCAGAGCGAGCTGTGAAGGGCTCTTTGTGCCGGGTGGTGAATTGTAGTCAATGACAGGAGAGGGATGGGTTGGGGCAGTACAGGGAAGATTTGGGGCAGTACAGGGATGGTTGGGGCAGTAGAGGGACATTTGGCGGTGTAGATCTTCAGAGCGAGGTGTGAAGGGCTCTTTGTGCCGGGTGGTGAATTGTAGTCAATGACAGTAGAGGGATGGGTTGGGGCAGTACAGGGAAGATTTGGGGCAGTAGAGGGATGGTGTTGGGGCAGTAGAGGGACATTTGGCGGTGTAGATCTTCAGAGCGAGGTGTGAAGGGCTCTTTGTGCCGGGTGGTGAATTGTAGTCGATGACAGTAGAGGGATGGGTTGGGGCAGTACAGGGAAGATTTGGGGCAGTAGAGGGATGGTGTTGGGGCAGTAGAGGGACATTTGGTGGTGTAGATCTTCAGAGCGAGGTGTGAAGGGCTCTTTGTGCCGGGTGGTGAATTGTAGTCGATGACAGTAGAGGGATGGGTTGGGGCAGTACAGGGAAGATTTGGGGCAGTAGAGGGATGGTGTTGGGGCAGTAGAGGGACATTTGGTGGTGTAGATCTTCAGAGCGAGGTGTGAAGGGCTCTTTGTGCCGGGTGGTGAATTGTAGTCAATGACAGTAGAGGGATGGGTTGGGGCAGTACAGGGAAGATTTGGGGCAGTAGAGGGATGGTGTTGGGGCAGTAGAGGGACATTTGGCGGTGTAGATCTTCAGAGCGAGGTGTGAAGGGCTCTTTGTGCCGGGTGGTGAATTGTAGTCAATGACTCGGTACATTAACTCTTGGAGGAAGAGCAGAGTCAGTAATGAGGCGATGGGCTTCTGTCTTGTATTCCATTTATCATCCTGTTTGCTGCAATCTCATATCCTTTTATCTGTAGTGCTCCTGTCACCAGCGCCGGTATAAATCACTCGTCACCCTGTTAAGGGTCAGGGGCTGGCATCATTATTGACAAATTAGGGTCCCTGTTAGTGTCTCCCTGGCTGGCCCTGGAAGTGTTCTCATTACCATATCAATGGCAGAGGGAGATAATTAATAATTAGACTCTTAACCCCCTGGACACGCGGTGGAGGGGGTATCAGTAGATCTCTGGCCTGGAAATCCGTCAATAAGACGGACAGAGGAGGATATATGAAGCTGGAATGGTTGCTGGTGATTTCCAGGGACAATAGGCGCAGCCCTCGCTAATCCGCCAGATAAACGCCATTTATCGTCTCGGCTCGCAGATGAAATAAAAATATTGTCATTGTGATCTGCGCTCAGCCCAATGAGCTCATTATACATTCATTGGGGCGGGTTATCAGCCAGATCTGTAATTTCTATGTAAATGAGCCATTATCTAGTCATTATGAGGTGCGATCATCCCCTCGGAGGTGATACAATGTATCTGATAGAGGAAATCTTCCCGTCCCTCTGTACATGGGGTACCTTGTATGTTCTGCATCACTGAGCCCCATATTAAAGCTGCACAGACACCGGGAGCACTGCACCATGCCATGTTATTGGTTTTATCAGGACTAGCCCGGGGCCCCTGAGTCCTGCAATCTCATAACCGCTTGGAGCCTCTGAGACTTGGCACCTAATAACTCCAGTGGGCCTCTGAGTCCTGGCATCTCATAACCCTTGGGGGGCCCTGTGTCCTAGCACTCCATAACCCCTGGGGGCCCCTGTGTCCTAGCACCTCATTACCCTTGGGGACATCCCTGTGTCCCAGCACTCCATAACCCCTGGGGGCCCCTGAGTCCTGGCACCTCATTACCCTTGGGGACATCCCTGTGTCCTGGCACTCTATAACCCCTGGGGGCCCCTGAGTCCTGGCACCTCATTACCCTTGGGGACATCCCTGTGTCCTGGCACCGCATTACCCCTGGGGGCCCCTGAGTCCTGGCACCTCATTACCCTTGGGGACATCCCTGTGTCCTGGCACCGCATAACCCCTGGGGGCCCCTGAGTCCTGGCACCTCATAACCCCTGGGGGCCCCTGAGTCCTGGCACCTCATTACCCTTGGGGACATCCCTGTGTCCCAGCACTCCATAACCCCTGGGGGCCCCTGAGTCCTGGCACCTCATTACCCTTGGGGACATCCCTGTGTCCTAGCACTCCATAACCCCTGGGGGCCCCTGTGTCCTGGCACCTCATTACCCTTGGGGACATCCCTGTGTCCCAGCACTCCATAACCCCTGGGGGCCCCTGAGTCCTGGCACCTCATTACCCTTGGGGACATCCCTGTGTCCTAGCACTCCATAACCCCTGGGGGCCCCTGAGTCCTGGCACCTCATTACCCTTGGGGACATCCCTGTGTCCTGACACCGTATAACCCCTGGGGGCCCCTGAGTCCTGGCACCTCATTACCCCTGGGGGCCCCTGAGTCCTGGCACCTCATTACCCCAGGGGGCCCCTGAGTCCTGGCACCTCATTACCCCTGGGGGCCCCTGAGTCCTGGCACCTAATTACCCTTGGGGACATCCCTGTGTCCCAGCACTCCATAACCCCTGGGGGCCCCTGAGTCCTGGCACCTCATTACCCTTGGGGACATCCCTGTGTCCCAGCACTCCATAACCCCTGGGGGCCCGAGTCCTGGCACCTCATTACCCTTGGGGACATCCCTGTGTCCTGGCACCGCATAACCCCTGGGGGCCCCTGAGTCCTGGCACCTCATAACCCCTGGGGGCCCCTGAGTCCTGGCACCTCATTACCCTTGGGGACATCCCTGTGTCCTGACACCGTATAACCCCTGGGGGCCCCTGAGTCCTGGCACCTCATTACCCTTGGGGACATCCCTGTGTCCCAGCACTCCATAACCCCTGGGGGCCCCTGAGTCCTGGCACCTCATTACCCCTGGGGGCCCCTGAGTCCTGGCACCTCATTACCCCAGGGGGCCCCTGAGTCCTGGCACCTCATTACCCCTGGGGGCCCCTGAGTCCTGGCACCTCATTACCCTTGGGGACATCCCTGTGTCCCAGCACTCCATAACCCCTGGGGGCCCCTGAGTCCTGGCACCTCATTACCCTTGGGGACATCCCTGTGTCCCAGCACTCCATAACCCCTGGGGGCCCGAGTCCTGGCACCTCATTACCCTTGGGGACATCCCTGTGTCCTGGCACCGCTTAACCCCTGGGGGCCCCTGAGTCCTGGCACCTCATTACCCTTGGGGACATCCCTGTGTCCTGACACCGTATAACCCCTGGGGGCCCCTGAGTCCTGGCACCTCATTACCCTTGGGGACATCCCTGTGTCCCAGCACTCCATAACCCCTGGGGGCCCCTGAGTCCTGGCACCTCATTACCCCTGGGGGCCCCTGAGTCCTGGCACCTCATTACCCCAGGGGGCCCCTGAGTCCTGGCACCTCATTACCCCTGGGGGCCCCTGAGTCCTGGCACCTCATTACCCTTGGGGACATCCCTGTGTCCCAGCACTCCATAACCCCTGGGGGCCCGAGTCCTGGCACCTCATTACCCTTGGGGACATCCCTGTGTCCTGGCACCGCATAACCCCTGGGGGCCCCTGAGTCCTGGCACCTCATAACCCCTGGGGGCCCCTGAGTCCTGGCACCTCATTACCCTTGGGGACATCCCTGTGTCCTGACACCGTATAACCCCTGGGGGCCCCTGAGTCCTGGCACCTCATTACCCTTGGGGACATCCCTGTGTCCCAGCACTCCATAACCCCTGGGGGCCCCTGAGTCCTGGCACCTCATTACCCTTGGGGACATCCCTGTGTCCTAGCACTCCATAACCCCTGGGGGCCCCTGTGTCCTGGCACCTCATTACCCTTGGGGACATCCCTGTGTCCCAGCACTCCATAACCCCTGGGGGCCCCTGAGTCCTGGCACCTCATTACCCTTGGGGACATCCCTGTGTCCTAGCACTCCATAACCCCTGGGGGCCCCTGTGTCCTGGCACCTCATTACCCTTGGGGACATCCCTGTGTCCCAGCACTCCATAACCCCTGGGGGCCCCTGAGTCCTGGCACCTCATTACCCTTGGGGACATCCCTGTGTCCTGACACCGTATAACCCCTGGGGGCCCCTGAGTCCTGGCACCTCATTACCCCTGGGGGCCCCTGAGTCCTGGCACCTCATTACCCCTGGGGGCCCCTGAGTCCTGGCACCTCATTACCCTTGGGGACATCCCTGTGTCCCAGCACTCCATAACCCCTGGGGGCCCCTGAGTCCTGGCACCTCATTACCCTTGGGGACATCCCTGTGTCCTGGCACCGCATAACCCCTGGGGGCCCCTGAGTCCTGGCACCTCATAACCCCTGGGGGCCCCTGAGTCCTGGCACCTCATTACCCTTGGGGACATCCCTGTGTCCTGACACCGTATAACCCCTGGGGGCCCCTGAGTCCTGGCACCTCATTACCCCTGGGGGCCCCTGAGTCCTGGCACCTCATTACCCCTGGGGGCCCCTGAGTCCTGGCACCTCATTACCCTTGGGGACATCCCTGTGTCCCAGCACTCCATAACCCCTGGGGGCCCCTGAGTCCTGGCACCTCATTACCCTTGGGGACATCCCTGTGTCCTGGCACCGCATAACCCCTGGGGGCCCCTGAGTCCTGGCACCTCATAACCCCTGGGGGCCCCTGAGTCCTGGCACCTCATTACCCTTGGGGACATCCCTGTGTCCTGACACCGTATAACCCCTGGGGGCCCCTGAGTCCTGGCACCTCATTACCCTTGGGGACATCCCTGTGTCCCAGCACTCCATAACCTGTCACTGACAGCTGGACCTTTCTGTTTCCTCTGGGCTCAGCAGTCTGGAGTTGGAAGTGTTAAGAATGTACATTATTAGGGCTCATTTCCTGCACAGTAACATGTTCCTTCACCGGAAGTCATCCAACGCACCAAGATAAGCATCAGTGGAGGCCAGGCACAGCGCATTCCCTGAACATTGTACACACTGCATTAATGCCGGCGCTATATCCTGCATATGGTGGAAAGAAAACCCATGCTTGTCTCCAATCAGAGGACATCCAGAACACGGACATGATCACAGAGTTCAGAAGATCTACAGAAGAGGAATCTCATGTATGAAGACATGGAGCGCGGTGTTAACAGGCCGTCCCCACCGCGTCCTTCACATGGAGAATGATTGGATATTGTCTGGGACACGCGGGGGGGGGGGGGGGGCGTTCCTTTCCAGGTTACTGTTCCTAAATCCTTTCTTTACAGCGGATAGTTGTTCTTTTCAGTTTTGCACTTATTTGGGTTTCCAGAAATTCTTGGAACCACTATTAGACCTCCCGGCTGCTTGACCCTGGCCAGACCTCCTGGAGTGTAGGATCCTGCACCTCGATCATTGGTTTCTGGTGGGCCCCGTGTAGTGTAGGATTACTGACCTTGGCAGAGCCCCTATAATGTAGCATCATTGGCCTCCTCAAGGCCCCCTATGGTGTACAGATCCTTGATAACGGAAGGGCTCCCTATAGTATAGGATTACTGACCTTGACAGCGCCTCCTATAGTGTAAGATTATTGGCCTTAGCGGGGCCCCTATAGTGTAAGATTATTGGCCTTAGCGGGGCCCCTATAGTGTAAGATTATTGGCCTTAGCGGGGCCCCTATAGTGTAAGATTATTGGCCTTAGCGGGGCCCCTATAGTGTAAGATTATTGGCCTTAGCGGGGCCCCTATAGTGTAAGATTATTGGCCTTAGCAGGGCCCCTATAGTGTAAGATTATTGGCCTTAGCGGGGCCCCTATAGTGTAAGATTATTGGCCTTAGCAGGGCCCCTATAGTGTAAGATTATTGGCCTTAGCAGGGCCCCTATAGTGTAAGATTATTGGCCTTAGCGGGGCCCCTATAGTGTAAGATTATTGGCCTTAGCAGGGCCCCTATAGTGTAAGATTATTGGCCTTAGCAGGGCCCCTATAGTGTAAGATTATTGGCCTTAGCGGGGCCCCTATAGTGTAAGATTATTGGCCTTAGCGGGGCCCCTATAGTGTAAGATTATTGGCCTTAGCGGGGCCCCTATAGTGTAAGATTATTGGCCTTAGCGGGGCCCCTATAGTGTAAGATTATTGGCCTTAGCGGGGCCCCTATAGTGTAAGAGTATTGGCCTTAGCGGGGCCCCTATAGTGTAAGAGTATTGGCCTTAGCGGGGCCCCTATAGTGTAAGATTATTGGCCTTAGCAGGGCCCCGATAGTGTAGGATCTTTGTTCTGGGCAGAGGGAAGTAGTGTAGGACTATTGACCTTTGCAGTGTCCCCTGTAGTTTAAGATTACTGATCTTGGCAGAGACCCCGTAGTTTTGGATCTTTGGTCTCGGCAGACACCTTATATACAAGATTATTGACCTCAGCAGGGCCCCCTATAGTGCAGGTTTATTAGTCCTGGTGGTGGAGCCCCCTATAGTTGTAGGATCATGGACCCTTGTAGCACTATCTATAGATCATTGGCCCCCTGCCGTGCTCTTTATAAGGCCCACATAATGTAGCATCCATGGCCTCAGCAGGATCCCCTGTGCTGTAGGATTATTCCCCTGGGCAGGGCCCATATAGTGTAGGATCATTGGCCCTGCTCCCCCCCCCATAATATAGGATTCTTGACCCTATCAGCACAGCAGTGTTCTATATAGGGCACCTATAAGATGGGATCATTGGCCCCAGCAGCCCTCTATATAGGGTCCCTATAATATTAGATCATTGACCCCAGCAGCACTCTATATAGGGCCCCTATAATATTAGATCATTGACCCCAGCAGCACTCTATATAGGGCCCCTATAATATTAGATCATTGACCCCAGCAGCACTCTATATAGGACCCCTAAAATATGGAATCATTGGCCCCAGCAAAGCTCTCTATAGTATAAGACCATTGGCCCCAGCAGCCCTCTATATAGGGCCCCTATAATATTAGATCATTGACCCCAGCAGCCCTCTATATAGGGCCCCTATAATATTAGATCATTGGCTCCAGCAGCCCTCTATATAGGGCCCCTATAATATTAGATCATTGGCCCCAGCAACCCTCTATATAGGGCCCTATAATATTAGACCATTTACCCCAGCAGCACTCTATATAGGGCCCTATAATATTAGATCATTGGCCCCAGCAGCCCTCTATATAGGGCCCCTATAATATTAGACCATTTACCCCAGCAGCACTCTATATAGGGCCCTATAATATTAGATCATTGGCCCCAGCAGCCCTCTATATAGGGGCCCGGTCTTATAACAGAAGCTGTAGCTGCCCATCCTCCCCTGTCCATGATTTCAGCCTTGCGGAGGGATTGGCGGGATCGCTCTTCGCGGTGCGGTTGGAATGATCGTGTTTACTTTGAGTATTTTCTATAGAAGATCCGTCTTTTCTTTTATCTGCAATATTAAAATCAATTAAGAGCGTCGGATCCCGATATACACCAGAGCTTCACCTGACGAGGATTTTTATCTTAATTATCTCAGGAATTTGCACTGCTCTGATTTAATTCAATTTGCATGCATGGCAAAGCCTTGTTAAAGGTAATAATATTACATGTGTCAGCGGCGGGCGAGTGAAGATTTTATCACCGGAAACGCTCGACGCCGCTGTGCGCAGATCTGCAATATTGTCTTCTAATTAGAGAAACACAAAGGACATCCATTGTCTGCGCGGCTTTGTATCTCTTTGTTGCCCAATTCTCAGTAGAGATGGATTTGGCGCTCGCCGTGCGCACGGCTGTGATATATTCTTGTCACACGGAGAATGCCGAGCACGCCGCGCCACGCTTTATGATTTATTTCACGTTATGATTCTGAGTACAAAAAATGGAGGATTGATAAAGCGTCATCAGTGTACCGATCTCCATAAACCGCGCCGGATCTTCTGTAAGATCTCAGGGCTCATTCACATTGTGTTACACCTCCCCCGTCTCTGGGCTGCGGGGCAAAAATACCCCATCATTCTTTTCTGTGTTTTAGTGCGACAAAGTGAAAAAATTTCATCAGCACACCAAGGATTCCTCAGAAGGATCCAAAGCTTCATTCACACGATCGCTCGGTCACATGATCGCACGGGTACACGTACGGCAACGTTTCAGAGCCACGCAGGGCCCCTTCATCAGGCAAGTGCGTTGGAGGGCCCATATAAATCAATGACAACTCATCAAAACGCATAGAACACGAAAATTGTCACATTGGTGTCACAAGCCTTGGCCATTGGATGTGAACAATCCAAATCTTAACTCTACCAACATACACACATCGATCGACATGAGCCCTCAATGATATGATGGGATGTGCCATCCAATCAGAAGGATCAACCATTGGATCATCCAGTCACATGGGTGCCAGTCCTGCTTTGTCATTGGAGCGCTCCACCCCCCTTCCCATATACCGATTGTACAATCTGCATTATAGCCATTTGATATACTATTATTATTCTATATATTATTATTATTATTATTATTATTATTATTATTATTATATACATTGTATACATTATATTATTATTATTATATACATTGTATACATTATATTATTATTATTATATACATTGTATACATTATATTATTATTATTATATACATTGTATACATTATATTATTATTATTATATACATTGTATACATTATGTGCATTGATGGAGATTTACTAGAACTGGGTCACACAAAATCTGCTGCAGCTCTGCATAGTAACCAATCAGTTTCTAACTTCCGCTTGATCAATGAAGCTTTGTCAATAAAACCTGGAAGCTGATTGGTTACTATGCAGAGCTGCAGCAGAATTAGTAACTCCTCCCATTGTGTACAATGTATTATTATTATGATACACATTGTTTTGGGCAGCACAGTGGCTGAGTGGTTGGCACTTCCCCCTGGCAGCACTGGCATTGTTGGTTTGAATCCCAGCCATGGCACTACCTGCATGGAGTTTGCATGTTCTCCCTGTGTTGGGTTTCCTCTGGATACTCCGGTTTTCTCCCACACTCCAAAGACATGCTGGGAGAGTAATTGGTGTGTCGGGGTGTTGGAGTGTCGGGTTACGGGGTGTCGGAGTGGCAGAGTTGCAGTGTGTCGGAGTGTCAGTGTGTCGGGGTGTCGGGTTACGGGGTGTCGGGGTGTCGGAGTTGCGGGGTGTCGGGTTACGGAGTGTCGGGGTGTCGGAGTTGCAATGTGTCGGGGTGTCGGAGTTGCAGGGTGTCGGGTTACGGAGTGTCGGAGTGTCAGTGTGTCGGGTTACGGGGTGTCGGAGTTGCAGTGTGTCGGGGTGTCGGGTTACGGAGTGTCGGAGTGTCGGAGTTGCAATGTGTCGGGGTGTCGGAGTTGCAGTGTGTCGGGGTGTCGGGTTACGGAGTGTCGGGGTGTCGGAGTTGCAATGTGTCGGGGTGTCGGAGTTGCAGTGTGTCGGGGTGTCGGGTTACGGAGTGTCGGGGTGTCGGAGTGTCGGGGTGTCGGGGTGTCGGGTTACGGAGTGTCGGAGTGTCGGGGGTGTCGGAGTTGCAATGTGTCGGGGTGTTGGAGTGTCGGGGTGTCGGAGTTGCAGTGTGTCGGGGTGTCGGAGTGTTGGGGTGTCGGAGTGTCAGGGTGTCGGGGTGTCGGAGTTGCAATGTGTCGGGGTGTCGGAGTTGCATTGTGTCGGGGTGTCGGGTTACGGAGTGTCGGGGTGTCGGAGTGTCAGTGTGTCGGGGTGTCGGGTTACGGGGTGTCGGGGTGTCGGAGTTGCAGTGTGTCGGGGTGTCGGGTTACGGAGTGTGGGGGTGTCGGAGTTGCAATGTGTCGGGGTGTCGGAGTGTTGGGGTGTCGGAGTTGCAATGTGTCGGGGTGTCGGAGTTGCATTGTGTCGGGGTGTCGGGTTACGGAGTGTCGGGGTGTCGGAGTGTCAGTGTGTCGGGGTGTCGGGTTACGGGGTGTCGGGGTGTCGGAGTTGCAGTGTGTCGGGGTGTCGGAGTTGCATTGTGTCGGGGTGTCGGGTTACGGAGTGTCGGGGTGTCGGAGTGTCAGTGTGTCGGGTTACGGGGTGTCGGGGTGTCGGAGTTGCAGTGTGTCGGGGTGTCGGGTGTTGGAGTGTCGGGGTGTCGGAGTTGCAATGTGTCGGGGTGTTGGAGTGTCGGGGTGTCGGAGTTGCAGTGTGTCGGGGTGTCGGGTTACGGAGTGTCGGGGTGTCGGAGTTGCAGTGTGTCGGAGTGTCGGGGTGTCGGAGTGTCGGGGTGTCGGAGTTGCAGTGTGTCGGGGTGTCGGGTTACGGAGTGTCGGGGTGTCGGAGTTGCAATGTGTCGGGGTGTCGGAGTGTCGGAGTTGCAGTGTGTCGGGGTGTCGGGTTACGGAGTGTCGGGGTGTCGGAGTTGCAATGTGTCGGGGTGTCGGAGTGTCGGGGTGTCGGAGTTGCAGTGTGTCGGGGTGTCAGAGTTGCAGTGTGTCGGGGTGTCGGAGTGTCCGGGTGTTGGGTTGTCAGAGTGTCGGAGTGTCGGGGTGTCAGAGTGTCGGAGTGTCGGGTTGTCAGAGTGTCGGGGTGTCGGAGTGTTGGAGTGTCGGGTTGTCAGAGTGTCGGGTTGTCAGAGTGTCGGGGTGTCGGAGTGTCGGAGTGTTGGGTTGTCAGAGTGTCGGGTTGTCAGAGTGTCGGGGTGTTGGAGTGTCGGAGTGTCGGGTTGTCAGAGTGTCGGGTTGTCGGAGTGTCGGGGTGTCGGAGTGTCGGGGTGTCGGAGTTGCAGTGTGTCGGGGTGTCGGAGTGTCGGGGTGTCGGAGTTGCAGTGTGTCGGGGTGTCCGGGTGTCAGAGTGTCGGAGTGTCGGGTTGTCAGAGTGTCGGGGTGTCGGAGTGTCGGAGTGTCGGGTTGTCAGAGTGTCGGGTTGTCAGAGTGTCGGGGTGTTGGAGTGTCGGAGTGTCGGGTTGTCAGAGTGTCGGGGTGTCGGAGTGTCGGGGTGTCGGAGTGTCGGAGTGTCGGGTTGTCAGAGTGTCGGGTTGTCAGAGTGTCGGGGTGTTGGAGTGTCGGAGTGTCGGGTTGTCAGAGTGTCGGGTTGTCGGAGTGTCGGGGTGTCGGAGTGTCGGGGTGTCGGAGTTGCAGTGTGTCGGGGTGTCGGAGTGTCGGGGTGTCGGAGTTGCAGTGTGTCGGGGTGTCCGGGTGTCAGAGTGTCGGAGTGTCGGGTTGTCAGAGTGTCGGGGTGTCGGAGTGTCGGGGTGTCGGAGTGTCGGGGTGTCGGAGTTGCAGTGTGTCAGAGTGTCGGGGTGTCGGAGTGTCGGGGTGTCAGAGTGTCGGGTTGTCGGAGTGTCGGGTTGTCAGAGTGTCGGAGTGTCGGGTTGTCCGGGTGTCGGAGTGTCGGGGTGTCGGAGTGTCGGGGTGTCGGAGTTGCAGTGTGTCGGAGTGTCCGGGTGTCGGAGTGTCCGGGTGTCGGGTTGTTGTAGTGTCGGGTTGTCAGAGTGTCGGGTTGTCAGAGTGTCGGGGTGTCGGAGTGTCGGGTTGTCAGAGTGTCGGGGTGTCGGAGTGTCGGGGTGTCGGAGTTGCAGTGTGTCGGAGTGTCCGGGTGTCGGAGTGTCCGGGTGTCGGGTTGTTGTAGTGTCGGGTTGTCAGAGTGTCGGGTTGTCAGAGTGTCGGGGTGTCGGAGTGTCGGGTTGTCAGAGTGTCGGGGTGTCGGAGTGTCGGGGTGTCAGAGTGTCGGAGTGTCGGGGTGTCAGAGTGTCGGAGTGTCGGGTTGTCAGAGTGTCGGGGTGTCGGAGTGTCGGGGTGTCGGGGTGTCGGAGTTTAGGGGTATCAAAGTGCCGCCATACATGGGACAGACAGCGGAGTGTATGGCGAGATTCTCTGCGGGTCGGTTGTACAATCCTCATGGCCATCCAGAGGACGAGCCGTATCCGCCATATATTCAGCCTGAGGATTGGCCGCGGACTGCGCAGGGTTAATGCGGATTCCTATTGCGAGTTTTGCTCCGTCTGCTCGGCACTGATAAAGCGTCTTGTAGAATTGTCAGTTGTGGGCGGAGTTTACACGAGTCTTCTGGGGCTGCAGATGTGTGAGGCGGGAGTGAGGTGACAGCGCAGCGCCGGGACAAAGCAAATGGCAAAATCATTGTGTAATTATGGACGCCCCGGCCGGCTGTGCACTAAGAAAGGTCAGGACCAATCATGCCCCTCCCCCGCTACATCCACCTATGATGTGCAGCGAGGGAGGTGAGACTCCTCAGTTATAGCCGCAATACTGCAAGAAGAACCTGCCATGATATGGAGGGAGAACATGCCGACTCTCCGTATACAGCCCGATTATATACTATATACACCCCGACTCTCCGTATACAGCCCGATTATATACTGTATACTCCCCGACTCTCCGTATACACCCTGATTATATACTATATACACCCCGACTCTCCGTATACAGCCCGATTATATACTGTATACTCCCCGACTCTCCGTATACACCCTGATTATATACTATATACACCCCGACTCTCCGTATACACCCTGATTATATACTGTATACTCCCCGACTCTCCGTATACACCCTGATTATATACTGTATACTCCCCGACTCTCCGTATACAGCCCGATTATATACAGTATACTCCCCGACTCTCCGTATACAGCCCGATTATATACTGTATACTCCCCGACTCTCTGTATACACCCTGATTATATACTATATACTCCCCGACTCTCTGTATACACCCTGATTATATACTATATACACCCCGACTCTCTGTATACACCCTGATTATATACTGTATACTCCCCGACTCTCTGTATACACCCTGATTATATACTGTATACTCCCCGACTCTCTGTATACACCCTGATTATATACTGTATACACCCGACTCTGTATACACCCTGATTATATACTGTATACTCCCCGACTCTCTGTATACACCCTGATTATATACTGTATACACCCCGACTCTCTGTATACACCCTGATTATATACTGTATACACCCCGACTCTCTGTATACACCATGATTATATACTATATACACCCCGACTCTCCGTATACACCATGATTATATACTATATACACCCCGACTCTCCGTATACACCATGATTATATACTATATACACCCCGACTCTCCGTATACACCCTGATTATATACTGTATACTCCCCAACTCTCTGTATACACCCTGATTATATACTGTATACTCCCCGACTCTCTGTATACACCCTGATTATATACTGTATACTCCCCGACTCTCCGTATACAGCCCGATTATATACTGTATACTCCCCGACTCTCTGTATACAGCCCGATTATATACTGTATACTCCCCGACTCTCCGTATACAGCCCGATTATATATGTATACTCCCCGACTCTCTGTATACACCCTGATTATATACTATATACACCCCGACTCTCTGTATACACCCTGATTATATACTATATACACCTCGACTCTCCATATACAGCCTGATTATATACTGTATACACCCTGACTCTCCGTATACACCCTGATTATATACTGTATACACCCCGACTCTCCGTATACACCCTGATTATATACTGTATACACCCGACTCTCCGTATACACCCTGATTATATACTATATACACCCCGACTCTCCGTATACACCCTGATTATATACTGTATACTCCCCGACTCTCTGTATACACCCTGATTATATACTGTATACTCCCCGACTCTCCGTATACACCCTGATTATATACTGTATACACCCGACTCTCCGTATACAGCCCGATTATATACTGTATACACCCGACTCTCCTTATACAGCCTGTTTATATACTGTATACTTCCAGACTCTCCGTATACACCCTGATTATATACTATATACACCCGACTCTCTGTATACACCCTGATTATATACTGTATACTCCCCGACTCTCTGTATACACCCTAATTATATACTATATACACCCGACTCTCCGTATACACCCTGATTATATACTATATACACCCGACTCTCTGTATACACCGTGATTATATACTGTATACTCCCCGACTCTCTGTATACACCCTGATTATATACTATATACACCCCGACTCTCTGTATACACCCTGATTATATACTGTATACTCCCCGACTCTCTGTATACAGCCTGATTATATACTGTATACTCCCCGACTCTCTGTATACACCCTGATTATATACTATATACACCCCGACACTCTGTATACACCCTGATTATATACTATATACACCCCGACTCTCTGTATACACCCTGATTATATACTGTATACTCCCCGACTCTCTGTATACACCCTGATTATATACTGTATACACCCCGACTCTCCATATACAGCCAGATTATATACTATATACACCCCGACTCTCCGTATACACCCTGATTATATACTGTATACTCCCCGACTCTCCGTATACAGCCAGATTATATACTTTATACTCCCCGACTCTCTGTATACACCCTGAATATATACTGTATACTTTATCTGTATAAACTCAGAACATCTGTATACACCCTGAATTTCTGTGCACAGTCTGATTCAGTATATATACACTGACTGTATACACCCTAACTCTCTTTATACTCTCTGACATTCTGTATACACTCCAACTCTTTATATATACCCCAATTCTCTGTATATACTCTGACTCTCTGTATATGCCTCAGCTTGCACCCTGACTCTATATACACTCCATGCTTTGTATACAGGTCGATTCTCTATATACACTACAACTTTTCTAAACAGAGAAGTCGTCTCTGCAGAGGTGTGTTCTTAATGTCGCTAAAGGAAGAGGTTGTCTCTGCGGAGGTGTGTTCTTAATATCTCTAAAGGAAGAGGTCGTCTCTGCGGAGGTGTGTTCTTAATGTCTCTAAAGGAAGAGGTTGTCTCTGCGGAGGTGTGTTCTTAATGTCTCTAAAGGAAGAGGTCGTCTCTGTGGAGGTGTGTTCTTAATGGCCCTAAAGGAAGAGGTCGTCTCTGCGGAGGTGTGTTCTTAATGTCTCTAAAGGAAGAGGTCGTCTCTGCGGAGGTGTGTTCTTAATGTCTCTAAAGGAAGAGGTTGTCTCTGCGGAGGTGTGTTCTTAATATCTCTAAAGGAAGAGGTCGTCTCTGCGGAGGTGTGTTCTTAATGTCTCTAAAGGAAGAGGTTGTCTCTGCGGAGGTGTGTTCTTAATATCTCTAAAGGAAGAGGTCGTCTCTGCGGAGGTGTGTTCTTAATGTCTCTAAAGGAAGAGGTTGTCTCTGCGGAGGTGTGTTCTTAATGTCTCTAAAGGAAGAGGTCGTCTCTGTGGAGGTGTGTTCTTAATGGCCCTAAAGGAAGAGGTCGTCTCTGCGGAGGTGTGTTCTTAATGTCTCTAAAGGAAGAGGTCGTCTCTGCGGAGGTGTGTTCTTAATGTCTCTAAAGGAAGAGGTTGTCTCTGCGGAGGTGTGTTCTTAATGTCTCTAAAGGAAGAGGTCGTCTCTGCGGAGGTGTGTTCTTAATGTCTCTAAAGGAAGAGGTTGTCTCTGCGGAGGTGTGTTCTTAATGTCTCTAAAGGAAGAGGTCATCTCTGCGGAGATGTGTTCTTAATGGCCCTGAAGAAAGAGGTTGTCTCTGCAGAGGTTTGTTCTTAATGTCTCTAAAGGAGGAGGTCGTCTCTGTGGAGGTGTGTTCTTAATGGCCCTAAAGGAAGAGGTCGTCTCTGCGGAGGTGTGTTCTTAATGTCTCTAAAGGAAGAGGTTGTCTCTGCGGAGGTGTGTTCTTAATGTCTCTAAAGGAAGAGGTTGTCTCTGCGGAGGTGTGTTCTTAATGTCTCTAAAGGAAGAGGTCATCTCTGCGGAGATGTGTTCTTAATGGCCCTGAAGAAAGAGGTTGTCTCTGCAGAGGTTTGTTCTTAATGTCTCTAAAGGAGGAGGTCGTCTCTGTGGAGGTGTGTTCTTAATGGCCCTAAAGGAAGAGGTCGTCTCTGCGGAGGTGTGTTCCTAATGGCCCTAAAGGAAGAGGTCATCTCTGCGGAGGTGTGTTCTTAATGCCCCTAAAGGAAGAGGTTGCTCTGCAGAGGTGTGTTCTTAATGTCCCTAAAGGAAGAGGTTGTCTCGCGGAGGTGTGTTCTTAATGGCCCTAAAGGAAGAGGTCATCTCTGCAGAGGTGTGTTCTTAATGTCCCTAAAGGGAGGGGTCATCTCTGCAGAGGTGTGTTCTTAATGGCCCTAAAGGAAGAGGTCATCTCTGCAGAGGTGTGTTCTTAATGTCCCTAAAGGAAGAGGTCATGTCATGGACATACTACTTCCAGACCTGCAACAGGGCTCAGGCGCATCCCCACCAACAGGTTCCCAGTAACGAACAGGTGTACGCCAATGCGCATGCGCCGATCGTGCGCGCGTGCACAGTGACGCGGCTTTGGCGCCCAGTGGCCTTTAAGAGGGGCTTCCACCATTCAGCTCTTGCTGTCTGATCTGCAGCTTCACCTGTGACCTGTTCCTGTAATCTGCATCCGATCACCTTCTGACTTGGCTGTCTGACCACGCTGCTGTCTCCAATCCTGAACCTTGGCTTTCCTTGGCCCTGATCCTGTTTACCTGCCTGCCTGATCTCCTGCTACCAGAACCAGCCTGAACTTGACCATTCCTTGCCTGCGGATTCTGTTGAACTGATCTGCTGTGTATGACCCAGCTTGTCTGACCTTGCTTCTGCCTGCTGTGTGCACCCTGCTGACCTGCATCCAGCTTACCTGCATCCTGCTGACCTGCATCCAGCTCACCTGCACCCTGCTGACCTGCATCCAGCTTACCTGCATCCTGCTGACCTGCATCCAGCTCACCTGCACCCTGCTGACCTGCATCCAGCTTACCTGCATCCTGCTGACCTGCATCCAGCTTACCTGCATCCTGCTGACCTGCATCCAGCTCACCCGCACCCTGCTGACCTGCATCCAGCTCACCTGCACCCTGCTGACCTGCATCCAGCTCACCTGCACCCTGCTGACCTGCATCCAGCTTACCTGCAGCCTGCTGACCTGCATCCAACTTACCTGCACCTGGCACCCCAGCCAGTTCCAGTGCCTCCCAGTGGACATCATCTCCAGTTCCAGAGAATCCACCAGGCACTCATACCCCACTGTGCTCCTACGGTCACTGTCCTCAACTCCAGTGAACTGGGAACCAGGGCTGTACGAGAGGTCACCCTCTGCACGTCAGGCTCGCATATGAGGTACGTGTCAGGTCACTCTGCAGAGGTGTGTTCTTAATGGCCCTAAAGGGGAAGTCTTTTCTGCAGAGGTGTGTTTTTAATGGCCCTAAAGGGGAAGTCTTTTCTGCAGAGGTGTGTTCTTAATGGCCCTAAAGGGGGAGGTCTTTTCTGCAGAGGTGTGTTCTTAATGGCCCTAAAGGGGGAGGTCTTTTCTGCAGAGGTGTGTTTTTAATGGCTCTAAAGGGAATAGGTCATCTCTGCAGAGGTGTGTTCTTAATGGCCCTAAAGGGGAGGTCTTTTCTGCAGAGGTGTGTTCTTAATGGCCCTAAAGGGGGAGGTCTTTTCTGCAGAGGTGCATTCTTAATGGCCCTAAAGGGAATAGGTCATCTCTGCAGAGGTGTGTTCTTAATGTCCCAAAGGGGATGGGTCATCTCTGCAGAGGTGTGTTCTTAATGGCCCTAAAGGAAGAGGTCGTCTCTGCAGAGGTTTGTTCTTAATGGCCCTAAAGGAATAAGTCATCTCTGTGGAGGTGTGTTCTTAATGGCCCTAAAGGAAGAGGTTGTCTCTGCGGAGGTGTGTTCTTAATGTCCCTAAAGGAAGACATCGTCTCTGCGGAGGTGTGTTCTTAATGTCTCTAAAGGAAGAGGTCATCTCTGCGGAGGTGTGTTCTTAATGTCTCTAAAGGAAGAGGTTGTCTCTGCGGAGGTGTGTTCTTAATGTCTCTAAAGAAAGAGATCGTCTCTGTGGAGGTGTGTTCTTAATGTCTCTAAAGGAAGAGGTCATCTCTGCGGAGGTGTGTTCTTAATGTCTCTAAAGGAAGAGGTCATCTCTGCAGAGGTGTGTTCTTAATGTCTCTAAAGGAAGAGGTTGTCTCTGCGGAGGTGTGTTCTTAATGGCCCTAAAGGAAGAGATCGTCTCTGCGGAGGTGTGTTCTTAATGTCTCTAAAGGAAGAGGTTGTCTCTGCGGAGGTGTGTTCTTAATGGCCCTAAAGGAAGAGGTCGTCTCTGCGGAGGTGTGTTCTTAATGTCTCTAAAGGAAGAGGTCATCTCTGCGGAGGTGTGTTCTTAATGTCTATAAAGGAAGAGGTTGTCTCTGCGGAGGTGTGTTCTTAATGTCTCTAAAGGAAGAGATCGTCTCTGCGGAAGTGTGTTCTTAATATCTCTAAAGGAAGAGGTCATCTCTGCAGAGGTTTGTTCTTAATGGCCCTAAAGGAAAAGGGACATCTCTGCGGAGGTGTGTTCTTATTGGCCCTAAAGGAAGAGGTTGTCTCTGCAGAGGTGTGTTCTTAATCTCCCTAAAGGAAGAGGTTGTCTCTGCAGAGGTGTGTTCTTAATCGCCCTAAAGGAAGAGGTCATCTCTGCGGAGGAGTGTTCCTAATGGCCCTGAAGGAAGAGGTCATCTCTGCGGAGGTGTGTTCCTAATGGCCCTGAAGGAAGAGGTCGTCTCTGCGGAGGCGTGTTTTTAATGACCCTAAAGGAAGAGGTTGTCTCTGCGGAGGTGTGTTCTTAATGGCCCTAAAGGAAAAGGTCATCTCTGCGGAGATGTGTTCTTAATGGCCCTAAAGGAAGAGGTTGTCTCTGCAGAGGTTTGTTCTTAATGGTCCTAAAGGAAGAGGTCATCTCTGTGGAGGTGTGTTCTTATTGGCCCTAAAGGAAGAGGTTGTCTGCAGAGGTGTGTTCTTAATGTCCCTAAAATAAGAGGTTGTCTCTGCGGAGGTGTGTTCTTAATGTCCCTAAAGAAAGAGGTCGTCTCTGCAGGGGTGTATTCCTAATGGCCCTGAAGGAAGAGGTCGTCTCTGCGGAGGTGTGTTCTTAATGGCCCTAAAGGAAGAGGTCATCTCTGCGGAGGTGTGTTCCTAATGTCCCTAAAGAAAGAGGTCATCTCTGCGGAGGTGTGTTCCTAATGGCCCTGAAGGAAGAGGTCTCTCTGCGGAGGTGTGTTTTTATTAATGGCCCTAAAGGAAGAGGTCATCTCTGCAGAGGTGTGTGTTCTTAATGGCCCTAAAGGAATAAGTCATCTCTGCGGAGGTGTGTTCTTAATGTCCCTAAAGAAAGAGGTCGTCTCTGCGGTGGTGTGTTCCTAATGGCCCAGAAGGAAGAGGTCGTCTCTGCAGAGGTTTGTTCTTAATGGCCCTAAAGGAAGAGGTTGTCTCTGTGGAGGTGTGTTCTTAATGTCCCTAAAGGAAGAGATCGTCTCTGCGGAGGTGTGTTCTTAATGTCTCTAAAGGAAGAGGTTGTCTCTGCGGAGGTGTGTTCTTAATTGCCCTAAAGGAAGAGGTCGTCTCTGCGGAGGTGTGTTCTTAATGTCTCTAAAGGAAGAGGTCATCTCTGCGGAGGTGTGTTCTTAATGTCTCTAAAGGAAGAGGTTGTCTCTGCGGAGGTGTGTTCTTAATGTCTGTAAAGAAAGAGATCGTCTCTGCGGAGGTGTGTTCTTAATGTCTCTAAAGGAAGAGGTCATCTCTTCAGAGGTGTGTTCTTAATGTCTCTAAAGGAAGAGGTTGTCTCTGCAGAGGTGTGTTCTTAATGGCCCTAAAGGAAGAGGTTGTCTCTGAGGAGGTGTGTTCTTAATGTCCCTAAAGGAAGAGATCGTCTCTGCGGAGGTGTGTTCTTAATGTTTCTAAAGGAAGAGGTTGTCTCTGCGGAGGTGTGTTCCTAATGGCCCTAGAGGAAGAGGTCGTCTCTGCGGAGGTGTGTTCTTAATGTCTCTAAAGGAAGAGGTCATCTCTGCGGAGGTGTGTTCTTAATGTCTCTAAAGGAAGAGGTTGTCTCTGCGGAGGTGTGTTCTTAATGTCTCTAAAGGAAGAGATCGTCTCTGCGGAGGTGTGTTCTTAATATCTCTAAAGGAAGAGGTCATCTCTGCAGAGGTGTGTTCTTAATGTCCCAAAGGGGATGGGTCATCTCTGCAGAGGTGTGTTCTTAATGGCCCTAAAGGAAGAGGTCGTCTCTGCAGAGGTTTGTTCTTAATGGCCCTAAAGGAATAAGTCATCTCTGTGGAGGTGTGTTCTTAATGGCCCTAAAGGAAGAGGTTGTCTCTGCGGAGGTGTGTTCTTAATGTCCCTAAAGGAAGAGATCGTCTCTGCGGAGGTGTGTTCTTAATGTCTCTAAAGGAAGAGGTCATCTCTGCGGAGGTGTGTTCTTAATGTCTCTAAAGGAAGAGGTTGTCTCTGCGGAGGTGTGTTCTTAATGTCTCTAAAGAAAGAGATCGTCTCTGCGGAGGTGTGTTCTTAATGTCTCTAAAGGAAGAGGTCACCTCTGCAGAGGTGTGTTCTTAATGTCTCTAAAGGAAGAGGTTGTCTCTGCGGAGGTGTGTTCTTAATGGCCCTAAAGGAAGAGATCGTCTCTGCGGAGGTGTGTTCTTAATGTCTCTAAAGGAAGAGGTTGTCTCTGCGGAGGTGTGTTCTTAATGGCCCTAAAGGAAGAGGTCGTCTCTGCGGAGGTGTGTTCTTAATGTCTCTAAAGGAAGAGGTCATCTCTGCGGAGGTGTGTTCTTAATGTCTATAAAGGAAGAGGTTGTCTCTGCGGAGGTGTGTTCTTAATGTCTCTAAATGAAGAGATCGTCTCTGCGGAAGTGTGTTCTTAATATCTCTAAAGGAAGAGGTCATCTCTGCGGAGGTGTGTTCTTAATGGCCCTAAAGGAAGAGGTCATCTCTGCAGAGGTTTGTTCTTAATGGCCCTAAAGGAAAAGGGACATCTCTGCGGAGGTGTGTTCTTCTTGGCCCTAAAGGAAGAGGTTGTCTCTGCAGAGGTGTGTTCTTAATCGCCCTAAAGGAAGAGGTTGTCTCTGCAGAGGTGTGTTCTTAATCTCCCTAAAGGAAGAGGTTGTCTCTGCAGAGGTGTGTTCTTAATCGCCCTAAAGGAAGAGGTCATCTCTGCGGAGGAGTGTTCCTAATGGCCCTGAAGGAACAGGTCATCTCTGCGGAGGTGTGTTCCTAATGGCCCTGAAGGAAGAGGTCGTCTCTGCGGAGGCGTGTTTTTAATGACCCTAAAGGAAGAGGTTGTCTCTGCGGCGGTGTGTTCTTAATGGCCCTAAAGGAAAAGGTCATCTCTGCGGAGATGTGTTCTTAATGGCCCTAAAGGAAGAGGTTGTCTCTGCAGAGGTTTGTTCTTAATGGTCCTAAAGGAAGAGGTCATCTCTGCGGAGGTGTGTTCTTAATGGCCCTAAAGGAAGAGGTTGTCTCTGTGGAGGTGTGTTCTTATTGGCCCTAAAGGAAGAGGTTGTCTGCAGAGGTGTGTTCTTAATGTCCCTAAAATAAGAGGTTGTCTCTGCGGAGGTGTGTTCTTAATGTCCCTAAAGAAAGAGGTCGTCTCTGCGGAGGTGTATTCCTAATGGCCCTGAAGGAAGAGGTCGTCTCTGCGGAGGTGTGTTCTTAATGGCCCTAAAGGAAGAGGTCATCTCTGCGGAGGTGTGTTCCTAATGTCCCTAAAGAAAGAGGTCATCTCTGCGGAGGTGTGTTCCTAATGGCCCTGAAGGAAGAGGTCTCTCTGCGGAGGTGTGTTTTTATTAATGGCCCTAAAGAAAGAGGTCATCTCTGCAGAGGTGTGTGTTCTTAATGGCCCTAAAGGAATAAGTCATCTCTGCGGAGGTGTGTTCTTAATGTCCCTAAAGAAAGAGGTCGTCTCTGCGGTGGTGTGTTCCTAATGGCCCAGAAGGAAGAGGTCGTCTCTGCAGAGGTTTGTTCTTAATGGCCCTAAAGGAATAAGTAATCTCTGTGGAGGTGTGTTCTTAATGGCCCTAAAGGAAGAGGTTGTCTCTGTGGAGGTGTGTTCTTAATGGCCCTAAAGGAAGAGGTTGTCTCTGTGGAGGTGTGTTCTTAATGTCCCTAAAGGAAGAGATCTTCTCTGCGGAGGTGTGTTCTTAATGTCTCTAAAGGAAGAGGTTGTCTCTGCGGAGGTGTGTTCTTAATGGCCCTAAAGGAAGAGGTCGTCTCTGCGGAGGTGTGTTCTTAATGTCTCTAAAGGAAGAGGTCATCTCTGCGGAGGTGTGTTCTTAATGTCTCTAAAGGAAGAGGTTGTCTCTGCGGAGGTGTGTTCTTAATGTCTGTAAAGAAAGAGATCGTCTCTGCGGAGGTGTGTTCTTAATGTCTCTAAAGGAAGAGGTCATCTCTGCGGAGGTGTGTTCTTAATGTCTCTAAAGGAAGAGGTTGTCTCTGCGGAGGTGTGTTCTTAATGGCCCTAAAGGAAGAGGTTGTCTCTGAGGAGGTGTGTTCTTAATGTCCCTAAAGGAAGAGATCGTCTCTGCGGAGGTGTGTTCTTAATGTTTCTAAAGGAAGAGGTTGTCTCTGCGGAGGTGTGTTCCTAATGGCCCTAGAGGAAGAGGTCGTCTCTGCGGAGGTGTGTTCTTAATGTCTCTAAAGGAAGAGGTCATCTCTGCGGAGGTGTGTTCTTAATGTCTCTAAAGGAAGAGGTTGTCTCTGCGGAGGTGTGTTCTTAATGTCTCTAAAGGAAGAGATCGTCTCTGCGGAGGTGTGTTCTTAATATCTCTAAAGGAAGAGGTCATCTCTGCGGAGGTGTATTCCTAATGGCCCTGAAGGAAGAGGTTGTCTCTGCGGAGGTGTGTTCTTAATGGCCCTAAAGGAAGAGGTCATCTCTGCGGAGGTGTGTTCCTAATGTCCCTAAAGAAAGAGGTCATCTCTGCGGAGGTGTGTTCCTAATGGCCCTGAAGGAAGAGGTCTCTCTGCGGAGGTGTGTTCTTAATCGCCCTAAAGGAAGAGGTCATCTCTGCAGAGGTGTGTGTTCTTAATGGCCCTAAAGGAATAAGTCATCTCTGCGGAGGTGTGTTCTTAATGTCCCTAAAGAAAGAGGTCGTCTCTGCGGTGGTGTGTTCCTAATGGCCCAGAAGGAAGAGGTCGTCTCTGCAGAGGTTTGTTCTTAATGGCCCTAAAGGAAAAGGTCATCTCTGCGGAGATGTGTTCTTAATGGCCCTAAAGGAAGAGGTTGTCTCTGCGGAGGTTTGTTCTTAATGGCCCTAAAGGAGGAGGTCATCGCTGCAGAGGTGTGTTCTTAATGGCCCTAAAGAAAGAGGTCATCTCTGCAGAGGTTTGTTCTTAATGGCCCTAAGGGAAGAGGTCATCTCTGCGAAGGTGTGTTCTTAATGGCCCTAAAGGAAGAGGTTGTCTCTGTGGAGGTGTGTTCTTATTGGCCCTAAAGGAAGAGGTCATCTCTGCAGAGGTGTGTTCTTAATCGCCCTAAAGGAAGAGGTCATCTCTGCGGAGGAGTGTTCTTAATGTCCCTAAAGGAAGAGGTCATCTCTGCGAAGGTGTGTTCTTAATGGCCCTAAAGGAAGAGGTTGTCTCTGTGGAGGTGTGTTCTTAATGGCCCTAAAGGGAGAGGTCATCTCTGCAGAGGTGTGTTCTTAATGTCCCTAAAGAAAGAGGTCGTCTCTGCGGTGGTGTGTTCCTAATGGCCCAGAAGGAAGAGGTCGTCTCTGCAGAGGTTTGTTCTTAATGGCCCTAAAGGAAAAGGTCATCTCTGCGGAGATGTGTTCTTAATGGCCCTAAAGAAAGAGGTCATCTCTGCAGAGGTTTGTTCTTAATGGCCCTAAAGGAAGAGGTCATCTCTGCGGAGGTGTGTTCTTAATGGCCCTAAAGGAAGAGGTTGTCTCTGTGGAGGTGGGTTCTTATTGGCCCTAAAGGAAGAGGTCATCTCTGCAGAGGTGTGTTCTTAATCGCCCTAAAGGAAGAGGTCATCTCTGCGGAGGAGTGTTCTTAATGTCCCTAAAGGAAGAGGTCGTCTCTGTGGAGGTGTGTTCTTATTGGCCCTAAAGGAAGAGGTCATCTCTGCAGAGGTGTGTTCTTAATCGCCCTAAAGGAAGAGGTCATCTCTGCGGAGGAGTGTTCTTAATGTCCCTAAAGGAAGAGGTCGTCTCTGCAGAGGTGTGTTCTTAATGGCCCTAAAGGAAGAGGTTGTCTCTGTGGAGGTGTGTTCTTATTGGCCCTAAAGGAAGAGGTTGTCTCTGCAGAGGTGTGTTCTTAATCGCCCTAAAGGAAGAGGTCATCTCTGCGGAGGAGTGTTCTTAATGTCCCTAAAGGAAGAGGTCGTCTCTGCAGAGGTGTGTTCTTAATGGCCCTAAAGGAAGAGGTTGTCTCTGTGGAGGTGTGTTCTTATTGGCCCTAAAGGAAGAGGTTGTCTCTGCGGAGGTGTGTTCTTATTGGCCCTAAAGGGAGAGGTCATCTCTGCAGAGGTGTGTTCTTAATGGCCCTAAAGGAATAAGTCATCTCTGCAGAGGTGTGTTCTTAATGGCCCTAAAGGGAGAGGTTATCTCTGTGGAGGTGTGTTCTTAATGGCCCTAAAGGAAGAGGTCATCTCTGTGGAGGTGTGTTCTTAATGACCCTAAAGGAAGAGGTTGTCTCTGCGAAGGAGTGTTCTTAATGGTCCTAAAGGAAGAGGTTGTCTCTGCGGAGGTGTGTTCTTAATGGCCCTGAAGAAAGAGGTTGTCTCTGCAGAGGTTTGTTCTTAATGGCCCTAAAGGAAGAGGTCATCTCTGCAGAGGTGTGTTCTTAATGGCCCTAAAGGAAGAGGTTGTCTCTGCGGAGGAGTGTTCTTAATGGCCTTAAAGGAGGAGGTTGTCTCTGAAGAGGTGTGTTCTTAAAGTCCCTAAACGGAGACGTTGTCTCTGCGGAGGTGTGTTCTTAATGGCTCTAAAGGGAGAGGTCATCTCTGCAAAGATGTGTTCTTAATGTCCCTAGAGGAAGAGGTCATCTTTGCGGAGATGTGTTCTTAATGTCCCAAAAAGGGAGGGGTCATCTCTGCAGAGGTGTATTAATGTCCCAAAAGGGAGGGGTCATCTCTGCAGAGGTGTATTCTTAATGTCCCAAAAGGGAGGGGTCATCTCTGCAGAGGTGTGTTCTTAATGTCCCTAAAGGAAGAGGTTGTCTCTGCGGAGGTGTGTTACCTAAAGGAAGAGGTCATCTCTGCTAAGGTGTGGTCTTGATGTCCCTAAAGAGAGAAGTCCTCTGTGCGGGGGGGTGTTCTTTATTTCTGTTGAATGACAGTCTTCGGGGAGAATGGAATGGGGCCGATCATCACTTTATAAATAATAGAGTGACCACTGTGAATACTGCCACCCCTAAGCTGTCACCCCCATATGGAATCCGGGGACCACCACAGGAAACTCAACCACTTCTCAGAGGTGGCATTGGTAGCTGCGTTATGTGCTCTGGAATTCTACAGAGGCCTGCAGGGGGATAAGGACTAATGATGTCACAGGTTGTGCTTATGGCATGATGATGTCATCACTTCCAAACCCAACACTCAGGGAAAAGGCTTGAGATGACATCATCGGTCACATGACTATCCCAAATGTAGAACTGTTCTGGGTTAGCTCCTGCACCCGTTTATATCTCCATCCCATCTCGGCGCAGAGTGCAGCATCCTGACTGACAGCTGGATAATAGCCTCAAACTCCGGAGAGAGAACGGGCGCAGAATGTGAATGGAAGTCATTATTCGGATACGCCACGCGGCGGAGGAAGAGTAACTACAGTGTCATTATTTTATTACTGGCGCTTCGCCGTCGTAGCGTGAGACATTGTGCTGGATGTTTGAAAGATGTTACAGGAGACTAATACACTTCCTCGTCACTCCGGTGAAGAGTAGGAAGCACTGAGGCAAGCCACTGCCGCTGTGTCTACGAATCTTCCCGGCGCAGCCGTCCGCTGACTTGTTAGTTCTCGGTTACTGAGATGACTTCATCCCACATAGAACGTCCCAGGAACTCTTCTCTTCTGGGTGGAAGATGACACAGCCGCTTCCTTTTATATTGACCTGATTAAAGATGGACTCTACCAACAAGACACAAGAGGGCCTTCCAGCAAACATCGCCCATGCGCCAAAGTCAGAAACTTTGTTCAGATTACCCTGGTCTGAGTTTTATGTGCAGTAATTGTCTCATGTAATGCTGCACAGGACCGCGCCTTCTCCTCATATGATTCTGTGCCGTACAACATCCTTGCCTCTCTCCTCTACAGTAAGGCAAGTCTAGAATGGCAGCCAACATATTCACATGGCTCAGCAGCTGGTGTTCTCCAGACCCAGGTTAGGTTGGCTATAGCCCCCCCCCCCCCCCCCCCAGGTGGGAAATACTCTAGAGATGATGTAGATTGGAGTGTTTTTAGCCCCCCTGGGTGGGGAGTCCTCCATTGGTGATGCAGGTTGGGGCTTCTATAGTCCCCCTGGTGGGAAATACTACAGAGGTAATGCAGATTAAGGAGTGTATAGTGCTCCACTCTGGTAGTGGTGCAGGTTGGAGTGTTTATAGCCCCCCTGGGTAGAGAATAATTCTAGGGTAATGCAGTTTGGGGTGTCTATTGCCCCCCCGGGTGACAATATTCCAGAAGTGATAGAGTTGGGGTGTCTATAGTCCCCCCAGGTGGGGAATACTCCAGAAGTGATAGAGTTGGGGTGTCTATAGTCCCCCCAGGTGGGGAATACTCCAGAAGTGATAGAGTTGGGGTGTCTATAGCCCCCCAGGTGAGAAATACTCCAGAAGTAATAGAGTTGGGGTGTCTATAGTCCCCCCCAGGTGAGGAATACTCCAGAAGTAATAGAGTTGAGGTGTCTATAGTCCCCCAGGTGGGGAATACTCCAGAAGTGATAGTGTTGGGGTGTCTATAGTCCCCCAGGTGGAGAATACTCCAGAAGTGATAGAGTTGGGGTGTCTATAGTCCCCCAGGTGGGGAATACTCCAGAAGTGATAGAGTTGGGGTGTCTATAGTCCCCCAAGTGAGAAATACTTCAGAAGTGATAGTGTTAGGGTGTCTATAGTCCCCCAGGTGAGGAATACTCCAGAAGTGATGGAGTTGGGGTGTCTATAGTCCCCCAGGTGGGGAATACTCCAGAAGTGATAGTGTTGGGGTGTCTATAGTCCCCCAGGTGGGGAATACTCCAGAAGTGATAGTGTTGGGGTGTCTATAGTCCCCCCAGGTGAGAAATACTCCAGAAGTGATAGAGTTGGGGTGTCTATAGTCCCCCAGGTGAGAAATACTCCAGAAGTGATAGTGTTGGGGTGTCTATAGTCCCCCAGGTGGGGAATACTCCAGAAGTGATAGTGTTGGGGTGTCTATAGTCCCCCAGGCGGAGAATACTCCAGAAGTGATAGAGTTGGGGTGTCTATAGTCCCCCAGGTGGGGAATACTCCAGAAGTGATAGAGTTGGGGTGTCTATAGTCCCCCAAGTGAGAAATACTTCAGAAGTGATAGTGTTAGGGTGTCTATAGCCCCCCAGGTGAGAAATACTCCAGAAGTGATAGAGTTGGGGTGTCTATAGTCCCCCAGGTGAGGAATACTCCACAAGTGATAGAGTTGGGGTGTCTATAGTCCCCCAGATGGGGAATACTCCAGAAGTGATAAAGTTGGGGTGTCTATAGTCCCCCCCAGGTGAGGAATACTCCACAAGTGATAGAGTTGGGGTGTCTATAGTCCCCCAGGTAAGGAATACTCCAGAAGTGAAAGAGTTGGGGTGTCTATAGTCCCCCAGTTGAGAAATACTCCAGAAGTGATAGTGTTGGGGTGTCTATAGTCCCCCAGGTGGGGAATACTCCAGAAGTGATAGTGTTGGGGTGTCTATAGTCCCCCAAGTGAGAAATACTTCAGAAGTGATAGTGTTAGGGTGTCTATAGCCCCCCAGGTGAGAAATACTCCAGAAGTGATAGAGTTGGGGTGTCTATAGCCCCCCAGGTGAGAAATACTCCAGAAGTGATAGAGTTGGGGTGTCTATAGTCCCCCAGGTGAGAAATACTTCAGAAGTGATAGTGTTAGGGTGTCTATAGTCCCCCAGGTGAGAAATACTCCAGAAGTGATAGTGTTGGGGTGTCTATAGTCCCCCAGGTGGGGAATACTCCAGAAGTGATAGTGTTGGGGTGTCTATAGTCCCCCAGGCGGAGAATACTCCAGAAGTGATAGAGTTGGGGTGTCTATAGTCCCCCAGGTGGGGAATACTCCAGAAGTGATAGAGTTGGGGTGTCTATAGTCCCCCAAGTGAGAAATACTTCAGAAGTGATAGTGTTAGGGTGTCTATAGCCCCCCAGGTGAGAAATACTCCAGAAGTGATAGTGTTGGGGTGTCTATAGTCCCCCAGGTGAGAAATACTCCAGAAGTGATAGAGTTGGGGTGTCTATAGTCCCCCAGGTGGGGAATACTCCACAAGTGATAGAGTTGGGGTGTCTATAGTCCCCCAGATGGGGAATACTCCAGAAGTGATAAAGTTGGGGTGTCTATAGTCCCCCCCAGGTGAGGAATACTCCACAAGTGATAGAGTTGGGGTGTCTATAGTCCCCCAGGTAAGGAATACTCCAGAAGTGAAAGAGTTGGGGTGTCTATAGTCCCCCAGTTGAGAAATACTCCAGAAGTGATAGTGTTGGGGTGTCTATAGTCCCCCAGGTGGGGAATACTCCAGAAGTGAAAGAGTTGGGGTGTCTATAGTCCCCCAGTTGAGAAATACTCCAGAAGTGATAGAGTTGGGGTGTCTATAGTCCCCCCAGGTGAGGAATACTCAACAAGTGATAGAGTTGGGGTGTCTATAGCCCCCCAGGTGAGGAATACTCCAGAAGTGATAGAGTTGGGGTGTCTATAGTCCCCCAGGTGAGGAATACTCCAGAAGTGATGGAGTTGGGGTGTCTATAGTCCCCCAGGTGAGGAATACTTCAGAAGTGATAAAGTTGGGGTGTCTATAGTCCCCCAGGTGGGGAATACTCCAGAAGTGATAGAGTTGGGGTGTCTATAGTCCCCCAGATGGGGAATACTCCAGAAGTGATAGAGTTGGGGTGTCTATAGTCCCCCAGATGGGGAATACTCCAGAAGTGATAGAGTTGCGGTGTCTATAGTCCCCCAGATGGGGAATACTCCAGAAGTGAAAGAGTTGGGGTGTCCCCCAGGTGAGAAATACTCCAGAAGTGATAGTGTTGGGGTGTCTATAGTCCCCCAGATGGGGAATACTCCAGAAGTGATAAAGTTGGGGTGTCTATAGTCCCCCAGGTGAGGAATACTCCAGAAGTGATAGAGTTGGGGTGTCTATAGTCCCCCAGTTGAGAAATACTCCAGAAGTGATAGTGTTGGGGTGTCTATAGTCCCCCAGATGGGGAATACTCCAGAAGTGATAAAGTTGGGGTGTCTATAGTCCCCCAGTTGAGAAATACTCCAAAAGTGAAAGAGTTGGGGTGTCTATAGTCCCCCAGGTGAGGAATACTCCAGAAGTGATAAAGTTGGGGTGTCTATAGTCCCCCAGGTGGGGAATACTCCAGAAGTAATAGAGTTGGGGTGTCTATAGTCCCATAGGTGAGGAATACTCCACAAGTCATAGAGTTGGGGTGTCTATAGTCCCCCAGGTGAGGAATACTTCAGAAGTGATAAAGTTGGGGTGTCTATAGTCCCCCAGATGGGGAATACTCCAGAAGTGAAAGAGTTGGGGTGTCTATAGTCCCCTCAGGTGAGGAATACTCCACAAGTGATAGAGTTGGGGTGTCTATAGTCCCCCAGGTGAGGAATACTCCAGAAGTGATAGAGTTGGGGTGTCTATAGTCCCCTCCGGTAGGGAATACTCCAGAGGTGCCCCAGGGGTTGCTGTGATTGGTAGAGATTGTCCAGGTGTGGGTCCTGTGACAAGTTCATCAGATGTAATTGGTCTGGTGGGGGGAGGGGTGTGTCAGGTTGCAGTCAGGATGTCGGGACCTGAGGACAGCGAGAGATTAGTCTGCAGATATCGTCCAATCATCGCCCTTGGCCTGATCTTATCACTGGGGAGAGCCGGACATCATGACTGTATATGTGAGCGCTTCTCCCAGCCCAGAGATAAGAACTTTCTGTACAATGATCCCCACAGACCTGAACCCCCATCTCTGTACTCATACTATCTGCCCATACATTGTATACGGAGCTGAACCCCCATCTCTGTACTCGTACTATCTGCCTATACATTGTATTCACAGCTGAACCCCCATCTCTGTACTCGTACTATCTGCCCATACATTGTATTCACAGCTGAACCCCCATCTCTGTACTCGTACTATCTGCCCATACATTGTATTCACAGCTGAACCCCCATCTCTGTACTTGTACTATCTGGGTGTATTTAAACTAGCTGGGGGTGGCGGACTCTGTTTGTCCTGGTGTCACTGAGACAGGAAGTGATAGGAAATCCAAAATGTTACAGTTGTCATCAGAACAGGAATAAAGGGGAAATCCTCCATTAAGGATATTTCTTTGGGTGACAACGAATTCCCTCACTTTTGGAGATTTCCTCTCACTTCCTGTTGTGTCTCTGGGACAGGAAGTGAAGGTAAGTCCCACATTGGTACACAGACAGCAAAACAACAACCTTTGTGGGGTTTACCTTCCCGACTCCGCCCACAACTGAAAAACATTTTGTCTGCAGACATGGTGGATGATTGCCGCAGAGCATCCGGAGACGTCTGCGATAAATCTCCTTCCATATTATTGGCAGAAATCCCCCCACGTTCCTCATCTCTGGAATGTTTCCTCAGTGTGATGGACAGTCTACAGAAAGTCACAGCGATGGTCCTCAGAAGGCTCTGCAATGGTCTCTGGAAGGTTCTACGATGATCTGCAAAAAGTTACGTGATGGTCTATGGAAGGCTCTGCAATGGTCTGCAGAAGGTTCTGTGATGGTCTATGGAAGGCTCTACAATGGTCTGCAGAAGGTTCTGTGATGGTCTATGGAAGGTTCTACAATGGTCTGCAGAAGGTTCTGTGATGGTCTATGGAAGGCTCTACAATGGTCTGCAGAAGGTTCTGTGATGGTCTATGGAAGGCTCTGCAATGGTCTGCAGAAGGTTCTGTGATGGTCTATGGAAGGCTCTACAATGGTCTGCTGAAGGTTCTGTGATGGTCTATGGAAGGCTCTACAATGGTCTGCAGAAGGTTCTGTGATGGTCTATGGAAGGCTCTACAATGGTCTGCTGAAGGTTCTGTGATGGTCTATGGAAGGTTCTACAATGGTCTGCAGAAGGTTCTGTGATGGTCTATGGAAGGCTCTACAATGGTCTGCAGAAGGTTCTGTGATGGTCTATGGAAGGCTCTGCAATGGTCTGCAGAAGGTTCTGTGATGGTCTATGGAAGGCTCTGCAATGGTCTGCAGAAGGTTCTGTGATGGTCGGTTGAGGTTTTACGATGGTCTCCAGTATCACACCCCAGTATTTATACCTCACTATACCAGGATCACACCCCAGTATTTATACCTCACCATACCAGGATCACACCCCAGTATTTATACCTCACTATACCAGGATCACACCCCAATATTTATACCTCACCATACCAGGATCACACCCCAGTATTTATACCCCACTATACCAGGATCACACCCCAATATTTATACCCCACTATACCAGGATCACACCCCAATATTTATACCCCACTATACCAGGATCACACCCCAGTATTTATACCCCACTATACCAGGATCACACCCCAATATTTATACCCCACTATACCAGGATCACACCCCAGTATTTATACCATACCAGGATCACACCCCAGTATTTATACCATACCAGGATCACACCCCAGTATTTATACCCCACTATACCAGGATCACACCCCAATATTTATACCCCACATACCAGGATCACACCCCAGTATTTATACCCCACCATACCAGGATCACACCCCAATATTTATACCCCACTATACCAGGATCACACCCCAATATTTATACCCCACTATACCAGGATCACACCCCAATATTTATACCCCACTATACCAGGATCACACCCCAATATTTATACCCCACCATACCAGGATCACACCCCAATATTTATACCCCACTATACCAGGATCACACCCCAATATTTATACCCCACTATACCAGGATCACACCCCAGTATTTATACCCCACCATACCAGGATCACACCCCAATATTTATACCCCACATACCAGGATCACACCCCAATATTTATACCCCACTATACCAGGATCACACCCCAGTATTTATACCCCACTATACCAGGATCACACCCCAATATTTATACCCCACTATACCAGGATCACACCCCAATATTTATACCCCACATACCAGGATCACACCCCAATATTTATACCCCACATACCAGGATCACACCCCAATATTTATACCCCACTATACCAGGATCACACCCCAATATTTATACCCCACATACCAGGATCACACCCCAATATTTATACCCCACTATACCAGGATCACACCCCAATATTTATACCCCACATACCAGGATCACACCCCAATATTTATACCCCACTATACCAGGATCACACCCCAATATTTATACCCCACCATACCAGGATCACACCCCAATATTTATACCCCACTATACCAGGATCACACCCCAATATTTATACCCCACTATACCAGGATCACACCCCAATATTTATACCCCACCATACCAGGATCACACCCCAATATTTATACCCCACTATACCAGGATCACACCCCAATATTTATACCCCACTATACCAGGATCACACCCCAATATTTATACCCCACTATACCAGGATCACACCCCAGTATTTATACCCCACCATACCAGGATCACACCCCAATATTTATACCCCACATACCAGGATCACACCCCAATATTTATACCCCACCATACCAGGATCACACCCCAGTATTTATACCCCACCATACCAGGATCACACCCCAATATTTATACCCCACTATACCAGGATCACACCCCAATATTTATACCCCACTATACCAGGATCACACCCCAATATTTATACCCCACCATACCAGGATCACACCCCAATATTTATACCCCACTATACCAGGATCACACCCCAATATTTATACCCCACTATACCAGGATCACACCCCAGTATTTATACCCCACTATACCAGGATCACACCCCAATATTTATACCCCACCATACCAGGATCACACCCCAATATTTATACCCCACTATACCAGGATCACACCCCAATATTTATACCCCACTATACCAGGATCACACCCCAGTATTTATACCCCACATACCAGGATCACACCCCAATATTTATACCCCACATACCAGGATCACACCCCAATATTTATACCCCACATACCAGGATCACACCCTAATATTTATACCCCACTATACCAGGATCACACCCCAATATTTATACCCCACTATACCAGGATCACACCCCAATATTTATACCCCACTATACCAGGATCACACCCCAATATTTATACCCCACTATACCAGGATCACACCCCAATATTTATACCCCACCATACCAGGATCACACCCCAATATTTATACCCCACTATACCAGGATCACACCCCAGTATTTATACCCCACATACCAGGATCACACCCCAATATTTATACCCCACTATACCAGGATCACACCCCAATATTTATACCCCACTATACCAGGATCACACCCCAATATTTATACCCCACCATACCAGGATCACACCCCAATATTTATACCCCACTATACCAGGATCACACCCCAATATTTATACCCCACTATACCAGGATCACACCCCAATATTTATACCCCACTATACCAGGATCACACCCCAATATTTATACCCCACATACCAGGATCACACCCCAGTATTTATACCTCACCATACCAGGATCACACCCCAGTATTTATACCCACATACCAGGATCACACCCCAATATTTATACCCCACATACCAGGATCACACCCCAATATTTATACCCTACATACCAGGATCACACCCCAATATTTATACCCACCATACCAGGATCACACCCCAGTATTTATACCATACCAGGATCACACCCCAGTATTTATAACCCATTTATATTGTATGATGTATAGAATATGGGCCCCGATGTGCAGATTTGCGGGTGTCACACCATATATAAGGGGTCCCGTCTCCTGTGTATGGTCAGCGCACACCGCCGTCTCTTCTGGCGTCTTATCTCGATCGGTTTCCTCGCAGTTCTGGATTTCTGGCTCCACACTCAGATTTATATTGTGAGTGGCAGACAGGAATGTACGCAGGTCTGCTCTTCTTTCCTTCCTACTACATAAAGCTGTCCGAGATATTACCCCACCGGGGGGGCACCTAGGCAGATAAGAGCCCCGGGGAGGGAGACTGTCCATGGTCCTGGGGGGAGGGGATGTCCATGGTGCTTTAGGAAGGGGCTTTCCTGTATATTGAGTTTGACTTTCCAGGGTTCTGGAGAAGGGGGGCTCTTCAGGGTGTTGGGAGGGTGTCCTGGGGGGAGGGCTGTCTTGGGGGCTATCCTAGGTACTGAGTGGTCTTTCCAGGGATTTAGGGGGTTCATAATACCACCCACCTTCACAAATATCTCCCACCATTACCACCCAACAATCCCCACGAATACCCCCACAATTACCCCCTTCTCCATCAATAATACCTCCTTCATTCCAACTAATACCCCCACCTCAACTAATACCACCCACCTTCACAAGTATCTCCCACCATTACCACCCAACAATCCCCACAAATACCCCCCATCCCCAATAATACCCCCACCATTGCCACCCAACAATCCCCACGAATACCCCCACCATTACCCCCTTCTCCATCAATAATACCGCCTTCATTCCCCCTAATACCCCCACCTCAACTAATACCACCCACCTTCACAAGTATCTCCCACCATTACCACCCAACAATCCCCACAAATACCCCCCATCCCCAATAATACCCCCACCATTGCCACCCAACAATCCCCACGAATACCCCCACCATTACCCCCTTCTCCATCAATAATACCGCCTTCATTCCCCCTAATACCCCCACCTCAACTAATACCACCCACCTTCACCATTATCTCCCACCATTACCACCCAACAATCCCCACAAATACCCCCCATCCCCAATAATACCCCCACCATTGCCACCCAACAATCCCCACGAATACCCCCACCATTACCCCCTTCTCCATCAATAATACCTCCTTCATTCCAACTAATACCCCCACCTCAACTAATACCACCCACCTTCACAAGTATCTCCCACCATTACCACCCAACCATCCTCACTAATACCCCCACCATTACCCCCTTCTCCATCAATAATACCTCCTTCATTCCTACTAATACCCCCACCTCAACTAATACCACCTACCTTCACAAGTATCCCCCACCATTACCACCCAACAATTTCCACGAATACCCCCCATCCCCACTAATACCCCCACCATTACCCCCTTCTCCATCAATAATACCTCCTCCATTCCCCCTAATACCCCCACTTCAACTAATACCACCCACCTTCACAAGTATCTCCCACCATTACCACCCAACCATCCTCACTAATACCCCCCATCCTCACTAATACCCCCACCATTACCCCCTTCTCCATCAATAATACCTCCTTCATTCCCACTAATACCCCCACTTCAACTAATACCACCCACCTTCACAAGTATCTCCCACCATTACCACCCAACCACCCACACTTATACCCCCCATCCCCACTAATACCCCCACCATTACCACCCAGCCATCCTCTCTAAAATCCCCTCCTAATACCCCATCCCCACCAACATCCCTTGTCAACCCTAATACCCCCCCCACCCCACTAATATCCCCCACCATTATCCCCCTGTCACCCCTAATACCCCCTCAGCCTCATTAAAAACCCCCATCACCACTAATACTTCTCACCAATCCCCCAGTAATACCCCTGTCACCAGTAATACTTTCAGGCTCAATGAATATCCCCCCTGTGCCCACTAATACCCTCCACCCAAACTAAGACCACCCCAACACCCTAATACCCCTCAGAAATACCCACACCTCTGCCTCCGCTAACAGGTCCCACTAATACCCCCCACCCAAGCCAGATCACCCTAATTAATACCAATAACTCAACAGCCATACTAGTACCTCCCCCACCACTAATACCCCACTTCCACTAAAACTAATACCCCAACTTAGACCCCAACACAATATTACCCCCACTAGGCCCCATACCAGCTAAGACTCCCTCTCTCTGCCCTTGCTAAGACCCCCACCCAAACCCTAAATTACTCCTTACCAATAATACCCCCCAAGCTTAGACCCCCATCCTTGTTCCAACTAATACCACCCAAAAATACCCCTGCCTGTGCTCCCACTAATACCCCCCTACCACCCCATGCTCTATACCCATACTGCCCTGTGCTGTATATACACGTGACAATGTCTGGTGGACAATGTGCCCCTCCACCTCCCATGGAAGTCATAACTACCCCACAAGTACAATCATTCCCCCGGTGACATGGCAATCACCCCAATAATATAGCCCTGTCACCCCAATAATATACCCCTGTCACCCCAATAATTGGATAGTTCCTCCTAATCCCCCCCTCCCGGTATTTTGTCACCTCCCCCGACACATTGGCTCTCCAGGAAGCTGAGCGGACTCCGGTGATGGGGGGAGTCCGGCATGGCAGAGAGCCCGGAACATCTGCTCACCATTATCACACATATCTGCTAGATACAGGAGCCGTCGGGAAATTACCCCCCCCAATAACCCTTTGTGTGCTGCACCCCCCCCCAATAACCCTTTGTGTGCTGCACCCCCCCCCTCAAAAGAACTCTGACCGGCCTAGAAATGCCGATAAACCAGAACAACAAACACAATATTGTAAATCTGCTACCTGTGAATCCAGAGAATACGATGTATGGTGGAAGGAATCACATTCAGGCTGCCACTGCCGAGTAGTCAGCTGTGGAAAACAAGTGGAATGTGGAATCTTCCGTCTCTATATCAGAAATCTGTAGAGAGAACGTTGGAGATCGCTGATAACGATTCATAATGACGCCAGACTATCACCCAATAATCCGAATACCAACCGACTCAACAACCCGATCCGAATCCCCCGCCTTCTGCAGGTCCAGAGACCCCCTCTAATATATTCCAGAATATGAGCCATGGGCACTGAGCTGTGATTGGTCCATTTCATGGTGATTGTTACCCCCACCTACCTGCCCATGTCAGGATCGTCCCCCGATAGGCATGGAAGAGCCAATTCCCTGTACCCATCCCCCTCTCCATGGGAGCCGAACTATTAAAGTGATTGTAAAGTCTCCTCTGTAATAGAGCAGCCCGGATCCTCCTCTTCTCGGGTCCCTCTTCAGCTCTCCTGACTCCTCCCTCCTGACGGGTGTCCCCATAGACCAGCAGCTTGATATGGGGACACCCGAGCCGAGCCACAGATCTGTGTGTCCATTCCACCTAGGCTCCGCCCCCTCTCTCTCCTCATTGGCCCACAGACTTTGATGGACAGCAGCGGAATTGACACTTCACTGCTGTCTCAGCCAATGAGGAGGAAAGTCCCGGGCAGCCATGTCTCTCGTGTAACATCGCTGGATGGAGAGGGGGCTCAGGTAAGTAGGAGGGGGGAGGGGCACACAGAAGTATTAGGGGGGCTGAGGGGGAGGGGCGCACAGAAGTATTAGGGGGGCTGAGGGGGAGGGGCACACAGAAGTATTAGGGGGCTGAGGGGGAGGAGCGCACAGAAGTATTAGGGGGGCCGAGGGGGAGGGGAACACAAGTATTAGGGGGCTGAGGGGGAGCGGCACACAGAAGTATTAGGGGGGCTGAGGGGGAGGGGCACACAAGTATTAGGGGGCTGAGGGGGAGCGGCACACAGAAGTATTAGGGGGGCTGAGGGGGAGGAGCACACAGAAGTATTAGGGGGCTGAGGGGGAGGGGCACACAGAAGTATTAGGGGGGCTGAGGGGGAGGGGCACACAGAAGTATTAGGGGGGCTGAGGGGGAGGGGCGCACAGAAGTATTAGGGGGGCTGAGGGGGAGGGGCACACAGAAGTATTAGGGGGGCTGAGGGGGAGGGGCGTACAGAAGTATTAGGGGGGCTGAGGGGGAGGGGCACACAGAAGTATTAGGGGGCTGAGGGGGAGGAGCGCACAGAAGTATTAGGGGGGCTGAGGGGGAGGGGCACACAAGTATTAGGGGGCTGAGGGGGAGCGGCACACAGAAGTATTAGGGGGGCTGAGGGGGAGGAGCACACAAAAGTATTAGTGGGATGAGGGGGAGGAGCACACAGAAGTATTAGGGGGGCTGAGGGGGAGGGGCACACAGAAGTATTAGGGGGCTGAGGGGGAGGGGCACACAGAAGTATTAGGGGGATGAGGGGGAGGAGCGCACAGAAGTATTAGGGGGGCTGAGGGGGAGGAGCACACAAGTATTAGGGGGCTGAGGGGGAGCGGCACACAGAAGTATTAGGGGGCTGAGGGGGAGGGGCACACAGAAGTATTAGGGGGCTGAGGGGGAGGGGCACACAGAAGTATTAGGGGGATGAGGGGGAGGAGCGCACAGAAGTATTAGTGGGATGAGGGGGAGGAGCACACAGAAGTATTAGGGGGGCTGAGGGGGAGGAGCACACAAAAGTATTAGTGGGATGAGGGGGAGGAGCACACAGAAGTATTAGGGGGGCTGAGGGGGAGGGGCACACAGAAGTATTAGGGGGGCTGAGGGGGAGGGGCACACAGAAGTATTAGGGGGGCTGAGGGGGAGGGGCACACAGAATTATTAGGGGGGCTGAGGGGGAGGGGCACACAGAAGTATTAGGGGGGCTGAGGGGGGGGCACACAGAAGTAATAGGGGGGCTGAGGGGGAGGGGCACACAGAATTATTAGGGGGGCTGAGGGGGAGGAGCACACAGAATTATTAGGGGGGCTGAGGGGGAGGGGCACACAGAATTATTAGGGGGGCTGAGGGGGAGGGGCACACAGAAGGCTTTTTATTTTCATGCATAGAATTCACCTTCTGCCTTCACAATCACTTTATTACATTACTTCTATTGGCATTTTTATTCAGTATGATCAATGTTTATAAACAATGTTACTTTGTATCTCTCTATCTCCTGTCTGATCAATGTTTATAAACAATGTTACTTTGTATCTCTCTATCTCCTGTCTGATCAATGTTTGAATTCATGGGGGGACATGTGCAGTACATCCATCATCCATAAAGGGGACTTATATATACTTCCTATAAATACACCATATCACCAAAAGTATTGCCCCCCCTGTACACACACATGACCTTTAATGACATCCCAGTCTTATGCCCCGTACACACGGTCGGATTTTCCGATGGAAAATGTCCGATCGGAGCGTGTTGTCAGAAATTCCGACCGTGTGTGGGCTCCATCACGCATTTTCCATCGGATTTTCCGACACACAAAGTTGGAGAGCAGGAGATAAAATTTTCCGACAACAAAATCCGTTGTCGGAAATTCCGATCGTGTGTACACAAATCCGACGCACAAAGTGCCACGCATGCTCAGAATAAATAAAGAGATGAAAGCAATTGGCCACTGCCCCGTTTATAGTCCCGACGTACGTGTTTTACGTCACCGCGTTCGGATTTTCCGACAACTTTGTGCGACCGTGTGTATGCAAGACAAGTTTGAGCCAACATCTGTCGGAAAAAATCCATGGATTTTGTTGTCGGAATGTCCGATCAATGTCCGACCGTGTGTACGGAGCATTAGTCCGGAGGGTTCAATATTGAGTTGGCTCCGCCCTTTGCAGCTATAACAGCTTCACCTCTTCTGGGAAGGCCGTCCACAAGGTTTAGGAGGGTGTCTATGGGAATGTTTGACCATTCTTCCAGAAGAGCATTTGTGAGGTCAGGCACTGATGTTGGATGAGAAGGCCTGGCTCGAAGTCTCCGCTCTAATTCATCCCAAAGGTGTTCTATGGGGTTGAGGTCAGGACTCTGTGCAGGCCAGTCAAGTTCCTCCACCCCAAACTCACTCATCCATGTCTTTAT